>CATKHJ010778802.1:0-13227 GCA_949750685.1 Vernicia montana | reverse complement strand
TATTTTCTTTATAATAAAATTTTATTTTTCAACAAAAATATTAATGTGACATTAATTTAATATTTTCATGTATATTTTAAAAGAAAATCAATATTGTGACCATATTAATATTTAGTTATTATATGAATAATATATAATTAGAATTTTAAAATAAAAAGATAAATTAACTGTAAATGGTATACGTATACTAAAGTTTGGTATATGTTAAATATATGTTTGTTATTTATAACTACTTTAATATATATAGATTGTAAATTCGAAAAAATTTAAAAAAATAAACTAATAGTAAATGGTATATGTATACCAAATTTTGGAATACATTAAGTATATATTTGATATCTGCAACTATTTTAATATATACAAATTGCAAATTTAAAAAAATTAAAAAGATATATAGAGTAACAATAAATGGTATACGTTTACCAAAATTTAGTATACGTTTAATATATGCAACTACTTGATATATATTCAAATTATAAATTTGAAAAAATTAAAAAGATAAATTAATAGTAAATGGTATACGTATACTAAAATTTGTTTTACATTAAGTATATGTTTAGTATTTGTAACTATTTTATATATATATATATATATATATATTACAATTTTAAAAAAATTAAAAAGATAAATTAACAGTAAATGGTACACGTATACCAAAATTTAGTATATATTTAGTATCTGCAACTAATATACAGATTGCAAATTTAAAAAGATAAACTAACAGTAAATGGTATACTTATACTAAAATTTGATATACGTTAAGTATATATTTGGTATTTGCAACTACTTTAATATATATAAATTGCAAATTTGAAAAAAATTAAAAAGATATATAAACTAACAATAAATAATATACGTATACCAAAATTTGATATATATTAGGTAATTAGTGACTTTATTTATGAGTTTCAAAGATTTATTGGGGAGATGGATCAAGCTAAATGATCAAACTTTTTATAAATGGATGATATACAAACATTCATAAGAGTCATACTTTAGAGATGTTGAAACATGAAATACTCAGGACAAAAAAGTAGAACTGCTCACATTACATCACTACCCATCAAATCTGAGATGGGACCACACATTCTATCCATCCAAGTGTAATTTTCTAATTGACATAAAATACTTTATAACACCCTCCCAAAAAAAATCTTGTTATTGTATCCGAACATTATGTGGTCCCCATTCTATTATTATCCTAACCAATAAAATACCTCATGCCTTTGGATTGAAGAACTCAAATGGAAAGATCATGAAAAAGAAAAGAAATTGAAAAGACCGTATAAAAGAAATAAAAAAAACCATAAAAATGTATAAAATAAAAAAGTACTGTACAAATGATATTTTAAGAAAAAATACCGTGTAGGTTGTAATTTCCTCTATATTTTTTTCATTAAGGTGTATATTAATTATTATATTTCTTAATGAAATATAGTAATGCATTATGTATTATTTATTATAATGGATTAAATTTTAAAATATTTTATATTATTTATTATATATTTATTTATCGATGAGATGAATTTTTGTCTTCTCACTTGAATTTCTGGATCTACCAATGTGTGCAAGAAATAATCTTGAATGTATAAACCGAACAACGAGTATGCTCTTAAATTTACAGAAAAAGAGATTTAGTCTTTGTTGATACATAAACTGCTGGAAATTACCTAAATAGAAAATATATTTTATTAATTAATCATATCAAGTTTCAATTTCAATCTTTAATCAAATTTTTCTTCGGAATTTATTGACATGGCGCCTAATAAAAAAAATTACTTTCTCATCCATTAATCAAAATATAGTTTTTAATTGGTAGGTTGTGTCTTTAATATCAAAAGAGCAAGAGAAAATAAATTCATAAGAGTGCTACAAGGTAAATGCATAAGATATTAGTTAGTATAAATTCTTATGCTCGAACCATAGGGAGAGAATTCACCAACAATGAGAATAACTACATGGAGAAAGCTACAAAAGGGTAACTGCATAATTTTTTCCTCAAAAGCTAGAAAAGGGTAAATGCATAATTTTTGTCGTGTGCATCTTTCAACTTTCAATGAAAATTTCATGCACATTGAGTACCTAACAATACACTCGTTAGAAAAATCATTTATTAAATATGTTTACATTATTAATCACATGTTACACCCAATGCTAATTAATAATAACAAATTGTGAGCTAATCAGCCAAAGTTTTTATTGATATTTTATAGGAACATATCAAGAGACAAGATTGTAATTGTAACACTCTAGACTCTCCTAATTATTGAACATCAAACGTGAGAACTTAGGAAGAGAACATTAAGACTTATTGTGCTATTATGACTAAACCTAAATTTGGTATACTTAATTGTTTCTTAATGAACTTGAATTAAATTCTATTATGATAAATATGATCATATGATTGCTAAAAGCATGATAAATATAAATGAATTTAATAATAAGTAAAAAGGTGAATGGATACGATGATAGGTGCTAAAGTATGGTTCAAGTGTCAACTTTGCCAAAATGATTAAGTAAAGAAAATATTAAAATTGCTATTGTATAAGTAAAGGTAGGTCACATCCTACTTCACTAGAAAATTTGGCCAAGCCTAGGCCAAATAAGAATTGTGCATATTTCTTCCATATGTTACTTAGTAATAAGATGATAAAGATAAGGTTTAAGGTATGGGCTCCACTTTTGACTTAATGAAATTTTGCACATGTAAAATCCTTAGTACATTATATATGTATGAATTTAATTATTGTTCATCAAGGATAAATATTCAAAAAAATTTTAAGGATAAGAATAAACTCTAACCATTAGATTTCATGATTCAATCTCCACCCTTTGATCTTGTAAATAAATCTTCTCCACATAATTTTTATGAGAAAAATTACTTAAATCAACTTTCTAAGTCATTTCATTTCATTTCTTTCTCAATAAAGAAAAGAAGAACACAAACACTCTCCCTCACCTTCTTATTTCGGCAATCACAAAATAATACCAAGATCAAGAGATCTTAAGATAAATTCTTCATAAACCTTGCTTTTCTCTTCATCCTAAACTTGAATCTTGAGTCAATTTCATTGTATTGAAAGTATTTTTTTTCTTTTTCCTCTCTTCTTTGCTTCGGCTCCCTTGGATAATTTGGAAAAAATATTTATTTGTTTTAAACGATAATAAAATAGACTTGAATGTGTTTGTATATGATGGGAAAATTAATTAAATTGGATGAATATGTTGATTGAAGGAGTTAGGGTTTTGTATTAAGGATTATAAGAGATTAAGTCACTTAAAAAGTTGGAAATTGTGAGTTCTGTTTGGATAAGTTAGAATTTGAATTTAAATAAAGTCAAAACAAGAAAGCTATAGATATTTATCTCCAATATATGTCAATAAATGGAATTTGTAAGATTTGATGTATATAAAGAGATATCTCACTTGAACCAAGACTGACACAGAATGATAACCTAGAAGGCAGTCTGTATTTAATTTACAAATTTGATGACCTTAGAGGCAAAACTAGGCCGAGCATAAAATACAAGAAATGATTATTGGTATGTTTAGTAATCACCTATGAAAGAAAATTATAATTTGACTTGTAAATTTTGAGATATAATCAAATGAATGGGATAAGATTAGTCTGTTCCTACAACAAAAATAGAACAAAATTTGAATGATCACTATATTCTATGTAGAGTATATTCTAAGCTCAATTTTGGATATGTTGTATATTGATATATCTAGTTTAATTTTCAAAAAGAATTAACTCATTTGGATTAGTATAACATGAATTATGATAGAAATAGTACCAAGATGTCATACTTGGTTAATAGAGAATTCATGAAATCTTATTGTTTTAATGCAACCAAATGTGTTCAAATGAATTTTATATATATATGGTAAATGGAAATTGATGAATATATCGAGTCTTGAGCTTTTAACTATTGTAACAATGTAAGTAAATTGTTTATGTGATGCCTTGATTGTATATAAAATTGAAAATGGGAATTGGAACCATATGACTAGGGATTATACTCTAGGCCTATTCGGCCAAACTATGGAAATGAGCATGTGTACACTATGGTCACACCACACTTTTGGAGTGTGACGGTCCTAGGGTACAGGGAGATATAAAGTCGCCTAAACCCGTAGAACTCCTTATTGTTATACTAAAATCATACAATACCATTATAAACTAATATCCATAATCATAGCCTGAATGACAGTATTAGATACTCAAATATACTTCACATATACTATCGATATGCCAAAAGTATATCAAAGGTATACTTAACATATACTATTTAATTACTTAATAATTTCTAGTTCAATTAAGTTAATATCATACTTATACTTCAGTTGTACTGTTATTATCCATATAACATAGACTTCAGATATATATACATTTACATACCAACCATAGAGACAGTAAGTTCATATATTAACACTGCTAAGACCATAATGACCATGAAACTCTAATTCAGTGACTTCCAAGTTACATGCCTATTATGATTACAAAATATATAAGAGTTTATACTGCAGCAGGGCAACCCCAAGCGGAGGATCAGGACTTGAGATTTACCTTGCTGATTCTTCTATTGCACCTGAAAAATATCAACTAAAGAATGAAACTAGCTCAGTAAGTAAATAATAATATAATATTAAATACGATTAGGAATACAACTTGGGTTTCAATAACATTTTTATGGGAATTAAATCAAAGAATGAGACCACTTAAAGTAACATGTTTGAATAAAATCAGGATAACATGATAATGATAATTATTTAGCAGAAATCATAAATTTGGAGACGGAGTGTCTCCCATATGTGAAATAAGAGTGGTGGCCTAAGCCTTGGTCACTCATAAAAACAGTAGCATAAGACTTATCAGGTCTTATGGCTAGGACCACCCTTCCTAGCTAGGGTTTGGATACGCTCGCCCTATCCGCAGGCTTACCATGTGTACAAGGTCTGATGTATATCCCACATCAGATGGGGATTTCTACTTTACAGGAATTATGAGATCAATATTTATGCAGTTCGATTTACAAAACATTCACAACTAGGTACTATAATGAATTTATTGGATTTCATTTTCACCGTTCATTCAATGAACAAGAACAATTATTTAGGAAATAAGCTGAAGGCCTTAGCAAATAAAATATCAATGGAATATTTTATGGTTTTGGAACAGTAGGTTTCAATAAATTTTGGTATCAATGTATGTTTCAATTCTGTAGTGGTCTCGGTAAAGAAGTTATATAAAATACTATATTATTAAATACTCACCTCTGATTCCTTAGCTCCTAATTACAATTCAGCAGAGACAAAATGAACGATCTTTACACTCTGGAGAGTCCTCTTTATCCTTTCCTTTATTTTTAGATTTTACAATTCATATACCAACTCATATTATATTAGGAGCGATGACTACAAACTATCATCTATCACCTTTTAATCCTAAATTAATCTCTAGTTAACTACCAAAGCAATCATGTTTCCTTAAATCAATCAATCGCAATACAATCAATCAAGTAACATTAGTTCGAATCTCATTATAACAATATGACTATTAAGGCCAAATACCACTAGGGTAAATCCCTTCCATGGTTAACAACTATTTTCATTTAGAATTTCTATTCAAATAATACACATTATAAGCAATTCAAGTAAACATTTGAGTCTAGTTATGATATTCAATAACTACGAAAATTCCTTATGTTGGCCAAAACTTGATCAATGGGGAAATGGATTTCATAAGATCAAAAGTTCAATTGATGATTCTAATATACTACTAACATACAATTATGCTAATACATAGATTAATTTCAATGAATCAAATTTCATAGTAAAATCCTAATCAAGACTAAAGGTCAAAATTTTGGGAAAACTATTTATATGTTTTAATTCTTCAAATTGATCATCAATTCATTCAATTAACATTTAAATAAGTCTACTTCTTTGGTTAATTGAAATTTAACAACCTTGGTTCTTAATTCCTTGGAGAGGCCGAACCCTTAATTGGGAAAAATTATTTTCCCTTACTCAAAACTCCAATTGGTTCCACATACATTCAATTAGGTCCTAATTAAGCACATTTCAATCATTAATTGCATCCAAACCAATTTTCATATCCTAGTTCTCTATATGCCGAACCTTACAAAGGGGACTTTCTCAATTTCTTGTAACAATTCCCTAAATTGAAGTTAATCCATTCAATTGAAGTTAATTTAAACACTTTTCTTTTGTTAATTGAATCTAATTTACTTTAGATGGAAAACCCTTAATTTACTTAACTATAAGAAAAGGGAAATTTATGATTCCTTAATCAATCTTCAAATTGACTTTAGGATTATTCAATTAACATATCAAGAAGTAAATTTAAATTTTATCATTCAAATCATGAAATCCAACAACATCCCAAAATCCTTCCCTAGGCCGAATCCTTTTGGCAAGTTTTCTCTAATTTCATTTTGTTGGTCTTTTTAAGATTTCATTTAATCAAGTATTATTTCTAAACTCCCATATCAAAATGATCATTCAAATAAACAAACAAAACCTTTTCACCTATATTATCATTTAGGCCGAAGCATATGAAGAGAAAAGAGGAAATAAAACTCAAGAAATCAATAACATCATCTAATATTTGAACTAAAAATGAAATTTAAAACTAGGTTTTAGTAATTTACCTTGATGATTCTTAAATTTTCGAAGCAAATGGGGAGGTGGCCAAATGGTTCTTTGAGAAAGAGGAAAGAGTTGTCTTCAATTTGGGTAGGTGAGAAAATGTGGTGGAAGATGACTTGTGATTTTGTTTTTAAAGAAATTTTATCTTGGATGGATGGTGGAGATTTAAAAGAAATGATCTAATGGCTAGTATTTTTAGATAAATTAAAAAAAAATTCAATAATTAATATATAAATATATGCATTTTTGTGGTGGTAAAATTAGATTTCATTTCATTTAATTTTTAATCATATAAATTTTGGATTAGTGGAATGTGGGGTTCACATTCCACTAATTCTCTTCTTATTTTTGCTATTATCATTTTACTATAAGTAAAATCCAATTTCCCCTTTCTTGCTCAAGTGTGGCCGGCCATGAATGTTGGGCTTTATTGTTCACTCTTACTAATTTTACTTCACACAAAGTATGATATAACTATTTTACACTTATAATTTTATACTCATTTAAACTTATCTTTTAAGGAAATCTCAATTTCATTTGTTTTAATCATATTCATACATACATATGTACATATACATGTACTACATATATATGTATGTATATGTACATACATATGTATGTAGTACATGTATATGTACATATGTATGTATGTATGTAGTACATGTATATATGTATGTATGTATGTACTACATACATACATACATATGTACATATGTACATATGTACATATATACATATATACTGTGGAAAATGAAAAAACTATTAAGTGTAGATATGTACTAGTGTGAATAATTATGTCAATAAAACTTTAAATTTACTCAAAATGATACATGTGGATTAAAATGCGATTTGAAGGTGAAGTGACAAATGTGAAAAGAAGGTTGATCCCTTAGTGATCGCCCCTATAGTAAAAAAGAATGTGTATTATTGAAAAGAAATTTTCTATAATAACCGTTGTTGAATATTGATAAAAGATTTAGTGTATATATATATTGTTTGTGAAAAGGCTTATGTGATATAAATAATGATAGAAGTGTGTTAACTCTCCATGTATGTTGTAATATGTGTGTTGTTTAGGATAAAAGATATCCTAAGGCAAATTATCTCATCATGATGAGAGTGTAAAACTAACGTTATCCTATATGTTATGTTTATACGTGATCACCTATTAGAGTCATCTAGATTTAGGCGGCAGACCCAGAAAGGAGAAGTAAAACCTATTGAAGAATATAAAAGTAGTGACATGAGGACTACATGAATTAGAGCAAAAGATCAACAAGTGGAACGAGAAAGGCATTATATGTCATTTGCTATGTACTCCCCAGTAACTTCGCCAACAATAAGAGAGGCAAGAATTCCTCCATCATTTATACAGATACCGAGAAGACTTGAAAGAAGGATGTTAATTAACATGCATTGGCTATCTTATTTCCAAGCAAAGGAGTAATTGGAGATGCATATGCTGTTGCACCATCTCCTAAAAGAACATGTGAATATGCTTATAATGCGACAATAAATAAGAATAAAGGAAGAATATAAGAGAATTTTGTTGGACTGTATAAAAGTCCTAAAAAGGAAAAGTAAGGGAAATGATAACTAGAATAAGTACAATAATAAAACAAAGTATTACAAGAGAAACGATAAAAGGGTAAAGTCAAAAGGACATAAATCATGAAAAGCATAATACAAAAAGGAGTATGTATAAGTTAAGTGCTAAGGAAGTCTAATCAATTTGAATGAATTAATTTGAAATGAAGTATCCTCTGTTGAGGATGAGTTGATGAGGAGATAGTACTCAATAAGTGAGAATAGATGTTATAGGAAATGACAAATATAAAATGTGACCAAGAAAAGTAAATTCAATATGATAAAAACGAAATGGTAAACACTAAGACGAAAAGTGTAAGAAGCAATAGAGTAAGGAGGATTATAAGAATAATAAGACTATGACCCAAATAACAAATTAGTATTGTTAAAAGACTTCGTTTGACAAGGATAAGATCGACATAAAAGCAAGTAAAGGAAAAGTTATAGTGTTAAAACAAATGGAATAGATAAGTTTGATCTAAATAAGTGAACACTTAGATTATCTATAATGGTTAATGAGAAAAGAAATTGGAGATAGGCATAATTGATTATTTTGCATAAAGATATAATGAGTTAATCAGAATAATGACTTATGACAGATACGTTGAGTAAGAATAAGAAGCCTGAATGTTTAAGGATTAGCAATGAACGAGAGTAAATTTGATAAAGATGTGGAAATTCATGTGATTATGAAAAGGGTTACAATTATTGATGACATTTGAGCACGTCCGAAACTCACTCTGGATGAATCGGATATGGAGCCAAAAGGAATGCGAAATGGCTAAGAAGATGATTAGATTAGTGTGAAATAAATTAAATGAAGAATTATTTAACATGATATATGTATTCTCTAAAAGAGGGATTTAGATCATAGAAAGTATGAATGCCGTGTGAAATGGATATATGTTGTGAATTATGATAAGACGTATTAAATTTTATATGTACTGAAGATATAGATGCCTCTCCAAAAAGGAAACGTTCTGAAGCTGAAGCATCTCACAATAGTGGGAACATGGCTTAAGATGCTACTTTGAAAGTTGTAACCACACACATTGATATTATATACCATCTTGATTGAGGCAATGCACTCACGATAGGAGAAAGAATAAGATTTAGCTATAGATATAAAAACTACGAAGCAAGAAATTTGCGAGATAAAACAAGAGCTGGATAAGATGAGATAATTGAGGAAACAGATACATCCTCCCCTATTATCACAAATGACAATTCTAATGCCAAGAAATGAAAGAATTCACCCACCCGTTAAGGTATCAAAATGAACTGAGCTGGCTAATATTGTTAGATGAGGGAATTAATCTTCATGACTTTCAAAGAATTGGAAGTCCCGATAATCAAATAGAAAAGAATCTTAAGAATTTTATAGAGAAACGAATAAACTCAAACAAAGATTACTTGGCACGAATGCCAAAATGAACCAACTAGTAAGGTTGCAACTAAAGAAAGAAGAGAAAAGAATAATTTTAGAGAAACATATATGATAAATATCCTTTAATGTTACTGTGAAGAAGGTCGATTCCATAGTAATCGCTCTTATTGTAGATGAGGATGATCCCTTAGTGATCACTCCTATCATAGGGAAGGTCAGTCCCCTAGTGATCGCTTCTGTGACATGATAGTAATAATAAATTAAAAAGACTGATAAAGGGCAAATGAAGAGAATAATTCGAGTGTCTATGATGTGAGACAAAAAGTTTCAATTTGATTGACTGAAAGGAATGTTGCAACAAGAAGAGCATTGACTTAAACGGGAACACATGAATATGAATAAGGAGGATAAATTAAATCTTATCATAAGAAGTATCACCGCTATTGAAAAGAGTAAATAGGAAATAATGTAAGAAATATGATCTGAATATTGATATTTTCATAAGTTTGAGTAAATTCTATAATATGAGTGATAGAAGTAAAGACCAAAATACTGGAGTTTGAATACGTTTGAGGATAACATCAACTGAATAAAGTTGCACTCTCTCCGTTGTACATATTAAACACAAATCTTGTTATAAGAATTAGAAGGGAAATGATTACCCTCTCCACAATACTAAGTTATTCTTAATTTTAATACAAATATGGAATTGATAGGTACAAATAAGATAAGAGGAGTGAGTATAGGAGAAGAGAAGAAATAAAGAATAGAAACAAAAGTAAAAGAGGAGTATGAAGAATATTAAAGTATAATGTTATAGATGAAGAGAGAGCGAGAGTTATACGTCAATTTCATTGAAATATGAATTTTGGCTAAAGTATGAGTATTTTCTTTGGCTTACAATTGGCATACGAATAGACTCTAGAGAAGAAGGGGAAAAAAATTTAATTGATTGATCATAATAAATCAAAAAATGGAAGTGATAATAATGGATTAAGACTATGAAAAAGAATATGAAGTGAATCAAGGATAGACAAATGTGTATAATGGTTAATTATGACTATGAACTAGATGTGTTAAGAGGATAACTGAGAATTTGGAGCTATAAGAAAGTTTCTGTTGTATAGGATTTCCTGTAAGGAATCACATCATATGTTTATGAAAGGTCTCAAATGATTCGAATAGTAGAAAAAGGACATTGAATAGAGTCCTATGTGTTCAAAGTATAGAACACTTTGCAAGAAGTACATAAGAAAAGACTATTGTATTAAGTTATTAGAACTAATTCACTATATAAGATTATTCTCTGAGAATGACATTTAAATTGAATTTCATCAAGATGAAGAAATCAGTTAGTCAAAGAACTCTACTTATGAATAAGCAAACCAAATAAAAGAGGACAGATAAATCACCTACATAAAGAGAAAAGAATAATTGAATCATAAGATTTAAGGAATGAAAAGAAGAATAATAATGTTAATATCGAAAGAAGTGAGTACCATTAATGATATTGGTGTTGAGTTCCACAAGTGTGATAAAGTAAATGGAATTGAATTATAAGAAAGAAAGGATTAAATAGAATCACAAATAATGCAATGTTGGAAAAGGAAAAAATTGAGTAGTAGAGATGAAGTGATGTGATGGAAAATAGTGATTTTTAAGTTGGATAAATATTCAACATGTTTAAATATCTATGAAAGTAAATCACAAAAGAGGTTATTAAGTACATAATTTATTGATATTCTGAAACATGATTGAATAAGCAAGACTAAAATATTGTAACTGAGTTCAATAAATCAAATTATAAAAATAAAAGAGTCAATTGAGGAATAAATAATTTTAGCGTGATTCGAGTTGATAAAATAGTCAAAGAAGAGTAAAAATTATCGATGATAAGACTATGAACAGAAAAAGTGGAATCATATAATGATAAGTAAATACATGTCTTAAAAGGCCTGAATCTTAAACATAAAGAGAAACCCCTTGGTAGAATCATATCAAAGATATAAAAGAAATGATGATTTTCTTGAGTTAGAATGGATATAAGAAGATATGAATATATGAAAGTATGTAATAATATAAGATATGAAATAGTTCATTATTGAAAGACTAAAAGTTATATAATAAAAGATATTACGATTGGAATTAATATTGATCGCAAGATGAAGAATAGATAATCATTGACGAACAGAATAACTAAGTAAACCTTATAAGGAAAGAAGTTTATTATATGGTAAAAGATCATGTACTTTTAAAGGTTACTCCCATGAAAGATGTTATGAGGATCAGACAAAAAGGTAAACTATTTCCTCAGAATATTAGACCCTTGGAAATTTTCGACAAGTGGGGAAAATATCTTACAAATTGACTTGCCTTCGACATTAACAATATTCATCATGTGTTCTACATGTGAATATTAAGGAAGTACGTACTGAATTCCTGACATGTTTTCCAACATCAAGTTAACAAGGTTTATGGAAATTTGTCTTATGAAGAAGTCTCCATGATTATTTGGAAAGATGAAAGAATGAATTAAGAAACAAAAAGATAACCATGACTAAATTTTAATGGCAAAATCATACTACAGAAGAATGTACACAAGAAAGCGAGAACAACATGATATAAGGAAATTCTCAACCGTTTAAATCCTAACTAGGAAGTCCTCTAAAAATTGAGAATGAATTTTTTTAAGGGGGAGAGAATGTAACACCCTAGACTTCTCTAGTTATTGAACATCAAACGTGAGAACCTAGCTGTGAATCCTAAATTTCGCACCATCTAAACCCTCGGACATGCAAATAAGTCTTGGAAGCTGAAACGGGCAAGAAAGGATCGAGAAACCGGAAGAATTACACTTGGTCCGGCCTGGGTAACCGCACAGGGCACCCAGGAACCGCACAGGGCCTATGCGGTCCATTTTGGGCCCTATACGGTCCACCCTCATGCTGTGCGGTCATGCATTGCTGTATGCGGTTCAAATTCTCCTGTGTGAATTTCCAGAAGGCCTCTATACAGTTTATGCATTTCTGGACAGTTTTCCCACATTAGAAAATGTAAAACCTGTTCCCAGCCCTTCTACCTATATAAACCTTCCTTCCTAACTCACTTAAACACACACACCTCTTGCTAAATCAAGCTTAATTGATCAAACGCAAGTCATTTTCAAGGCTCGGTTCGAAAAGAACTACCTTTTTAGTTTCAAATTTCTCTTTTTGGGTGGTCAAGCGCCGTCCTAGTAGCTGTTCGAAGGCTGTGGTTCCGCCAAGTCGAGTCAAGGTGGAATTGTGATCTGGTCGTCTGCTCCGTCCATATGTCCTTAAGCCTCGTCTTCAAAAGGTATTTATTTTCTGCCATTTTCTTCTATTTATTTATTTATTTTGAATTTTGTGTTGCTTTCTTTGTTGTTTTGTTTGCTTTTGTTTTCTTTTTAGCTTAGTTTCTTTCATATTACCTTTGTTGTTTTATTCTCCCCCCTGTCTTGCATGTTCCCTTTTCTTTTATTCCCTTTCTTTTAGTTCTTTTATTTTAGCATAGTTTATTGCTTTCCCCATTTCCTTTATTGTTTTATTCTCCCCTTT
>CATKHJ010778798.1:0-24877 GCA_949750685.1 Vernicia montana | reverse complement strand
ATTAATCTAACATAATCTTAAAAAATGACCCATCATTTGTCTGCACAATATGTTGATTTTGACAAATAATATTAGATTTGTATTGAACTCAAGAAGCCATGAGATTCTATAGACAAAATGGGACTTAGTATCTGAATTATGGTTGCATATAATTAACTTATTAAGCATGTCCTGACTTTGTTGTATTTTAAATTATAAAATTTTCAAATCAATCATTAAATCCATAAAATAAAATAAAACATTTTCTAGACATTCTATATCTAATATTAATTTTGAAGAAAAATCAAAATAAATTAAAAAAAAAAAAAAGAATCAGTACAGATATATCAATGTAAAAGCAGCATCATGAGTTTGGACATTAGCCCTTTGAAGCCAAAAGTGGGACTCAATTTTCTCACAAACTTTATGAAGAGCTTTTCATAAATAGATATTATTATTTAAAAGTTAAATTTGTATAAAAAAAAAAAAATCCAACTTTCTTTTTTTTATTCTTTTATTTTTGAGAAATTTGAGATTTTATTTTATGGGTCCATCACATTATATTTTAACTTTTATAGGGACAAATGGATTAGAATTGACATCAGCAAACATGTTATAATAGCCAGTGGAGTAATATCAAAATTGAATCTTGATTTTGATGGGTGACGTTTAATTTGGTCTGGAACTTATTATATATATGTGACCTAATCTCTTCTAAAGATCTTATTTGGAGAAAGAGATTCTTAATCCTAAATTTTATATAATATATAAAAGATTTAGAGGTTTTGTGCCTTGAAATGAAAGAATTTTCTTTAGACAAAATATCACCTTTTCCTAACTTTTCTTGGCTGTTCATTATATATTCTCAAAATTTTAAAATAATTAAAAATTTTATAAATATAATAAGAATTTTATCTTTATAATAAAAGTTATTTTTATTGTGCAAACTCTCAACTCATATGCATATTCTAACTAAAAATTATTATTTCATTTTATTTTGTAAACCCAACAAAGCAATTTATAAGCTTATGCCATATTTCATTAGACTAATAAAATAATAATTCATAACTTAGCAATACCATCCATTTAAACAATTGCAAACAGAAAGAGAAAAAGAAAACCAAAGAGTTAGAACTTTTCTGGTTAGAAAAAGCAACCTAATAATGGGTTTGTTGGCTTGGAGTAATGGGCTTTGAAGTAAATTGAATTGGACTAATTTTTGGCCCTAGAAAAGATTTTTGGGCTTTCTTTATAAGTATTTTTCTACATATTCCTATTAATATGCAGTGAAATGTTTTTATTTGTAATTACTAAAAATTTTTGTCTGTTTATTATACGTTTGGTATAGGTTAGAATACAATGTAATAAAATATATTTATAGTATAATATTTACACTAAAAATATATTTAATTACATTATATTAACATTAAAGCCTATCAAACGGAGCGATAATATTTGATTTTATATTTAAAAAAAATAAAATAAAATAAAATAAAAAGGAGTTGATCTTTCATTAAAGCATATGAAAAGCCAGAGCTTTATTTTGCATTACATATAATTTTGTTCTGATAGTCATACCTATTAAATATAGGCCGG
Source organism: Vernicia montana (assembly GCA_949750685.1). Classification (NCBI taxonomy): domain Eukaryota; kingdom Viridiplantae; phylum Streptophyta; class Magnoliopsida; order Malpighiales; family Euphorbiaceae; genus Vernicia; species Vernicia montana. Next base: position 23,302 of record CATKHJ010778798.1, on the reverse strand, counting down.
TTCTTAATAACTGTCTTTTTAGAAAAGTAATTTTGTTTCAATATAATTATCGTTTTAAGAGTTCAATGCAGCATTTATTAGTTTTTTTTCAACTTTACCCTCATCTGAGTTCCAATATTTCATATGTTTTTTCTTATTTTGTGAGAAAAAATAAGGATATATTTGTCCATATTAATTAAAATTAAAGGTATTTAATAGTTTTCTTAATATGTGTGCATTCTCCTAAAACGACAGTTATTGTGAAATGGAGAGAGTATAATACAAATTTATTTATTTTTAAAATAAATAAAAAAAATTATGATTCTAGAAAATCTTTTAGTGTTTTCTTGTATTTTCGAATTTTCTTTCATTTTAGAATTACTAGTGTTCTTTTCCAAGGCCTAATCCCACCTCGTCAAAACAATTTGAAATCAGATTAGTGAAGCATTTTTCTATGACATTGGCTATAATAATTAATATCAACTCACCATTAAAATTTCAACTCTCAATCTCTTATATTATGACTAAAGGGGTGGACCTACAGCACCCCTCAATTTATTTATTTTTTAATTTTCTATATATAATTTTTAAAAGATTTATATTTGGCCCCTCCAATTTTTTTATCCACAAAAATTTTACAATTAAATCTATAATTATCATTAATCATCTTATAAAAATTGCTTCATAGAATATAAGAAATTAAAAAAAAAAAAAAAAATCTCTCTTAACAGTCATCTGGTATAACTATAAATATTGCTTATATTGAATAATCATCTTTATACTAAATTACATCTTTATAAATTACAATTAAAGATACTAAATTTCACAATTACAATTACAATTATTATTATAAGAGCCCTTAATTTATTCATGTGATGCTATTGCTAACAAAGAGATTTAGATATATTATTAATTATAGTGTTTGTCTCACTGTATGGGGAGGGGTAAGAGATTTAAAACATGACAATATTCTTTCTTTTAAATGTTAAAAAATTAAGTATCTTTCATCTAAAACTCCTAATATTTCTTTAAAAAATTATATCTTCTTTGCTTGATTAGATTCCTCTCAAATAAGTTCAAAACCACAATCTCAATTAATATTTAGTTTATATATTCAAAATTTACATTATCAATGTTATTCCAAAAAAATAATAATAAAATATATTGATCAATAAAATGAAAAATAAAGAGTGAACCACCTTAATAATTGAGAAAATTTCTTATTAAATTTTATCTAATATAAACTTTAGATCAAGTTGTGTATTATTAGTTTATTATCACCTAACTAAACAATTTAATAATTAAAAATTATGGGTAGGCTATGATTGAAACTAAAATAAGTTGTTGCTCTCAATTAAAATAATCACAAGAATAATTAAGCTATATGTATATATATATATAAATGAAGACTGAAGTTGATGTTTTTGTTGTTCTGTCAATAACCTTTTGTATTGGTATAAATTAAATATTCTTCAAAAATATTTTTAAAAAAATCACATTAAATATTATAAAATAAATAATAAAAATTCTTCAAAACAAGAAACATTACGTGTAGTTTGATTCTCAAAATTCACATGCTTAATAAGAATCGTAGGAAAATAGAACTCTTGAGATTTATATTTTATTATATGTTCAATTGAACAAGTTGCCCTTATACCTAAGTCATGAATAGAATAATCCACAAGCTGTAATAACAAGATTTTAGAAAAGTAATAATTTTAAATATTTGTAATTTTTAAAAATTATATTTAATGGATTAAGATCTTCAATTTTCTATCTATTTTTTTCATTTGTAAATTATTTTTATTTAATTTTACCATTATCATATTATAACATAATTCTAAATTAATAATCTTCTAAAGAAAAAAAAAAATACTACATATTTAACATTCCTTTCTATTGCCTTTGTTGATAATGATAATAACAATTAATTATATTAATATTAACAATATCACAAACAAAATCTACTTACACGCAAGGTTTTCATACAAAGCCCAGTTTTTGAATTGGTAAAGGTAAAGGATCACGAGTCAAAAATTCAACCGGGATCAAACTAGAGGTGAATCATATTTAAATTAAATATATAATAAATATTGATAAAATATATCATAATTAATATTACCTATTAAAAATTATGATAAATAAAATAATATTAAAATAAAGTAAATAAATAACTAAACGAATTAATATAAATTACAAGTAAACACCAATTGACAAATTTATTAAATAATATTTCAAATAAAATTTTAAATCATAATAAATATATTAAGTATTCATATTAATAATAATTATATTTTTTGGTACAAACTAATATATATATAGAAAATTTTAAGATATTATTAATTTTATAGATTTAAGGTATATTAAATTTAATGGATGTGATTCTTAAAAAAAATAATGGACATAATTTTTGAATTTGAAAAGAGTTGAGATAAACGCCTAAATTATTTTAAAATATTATTAAATAAAATTTTGAGGTAGAGATTACAAGAATCCCATTTGGTGCAGTGGAAAGTTTAATAAATGCAAGTCAAAGGTCTTGTGTTTGATTCTTCCAAACACAAGACTGAATTTTTTTTCCCCAAATTAAGCTTATTTTGGAACCGGTTTATCCAGCCGACTTAAATAAATTTAATATGAGTTTTTCTTAAAAGGTAATCGGTTTACCCAGCCGATTCAAATAAATTTAATATGATTTTTTTTTTAAAGGATTTACTATATTCACTGAATCAATCATTAATTTGATTGCTGAATTTTCTAATTCAATCAGCTTAACTTATTCAGGTTGACAACTATACTTGCGAGTAATAATTCAAACAATGTTTATTTTTTCCAATTTTGACATATATGTATATAATTGATATAATTAAGTGTAATTTAATGCCCATTGATTTTCACAAGAGGAAGTCATTTTAATTTGTTTAATATGAACAAATGTAATTATGGGGTCAATGTTTTATGTGTTTACTATTTAGCCTTTTTAATTTCCATTTGCTCTTTTGAATTATCTAAACAATACGCAAATCTAATAATAGATAGATGTTACCTCAAAGGGAAGATAAGGCTAATAATTAATATTCTGTATGGTGCCATATTTTCCACATTTAGTCAAGTTAAAATATTAAATAGCAAATGTACAGTATGTAATGAGCATGGCCCATTAATTAGGTTGCCCCCAACATCTACATCATCTTTGAATTTTATTCATTTATTTATTTTTGTGTGTGTTGATTATATATATAATTTGTGAATTATAACAATATCTCTTGGATTGATTTGTTCATGAATCATGACACAGACTTTAATTTATAAAAAAAATATATATATATACGAATTGAATGAGTCAAATTTTAAAAAATTTAATAATTTTTAAACTTAAATATGGTATATGAACATGTATACTCTTAAACCAAGGACATGGAACGTTGAATCCAACAGTGATTAGTGTGGGAAAATTCTTGCCTATCATTGAAGCCCACAGGAAGTAGCCTTAACGTGCAATCTACGTTCTAGTTGTATCCCATTCTCTAGATGTTTCTTCATATATCTTTTTACTTGGAGTCTTGGACCACGTTTTTTCAAATTCGCTCAAAATTTTCTGTCTGATCGAGGTGTAACTAGTGTAATCAAAATTGGATCGAAACTGTTGAATCAAATTGAAACTGGTTAAATAAAATTGAAATCAAAACTGATTTTTGATTTTGATTTTAATTTGTAACAGAAATCATGAGAAGTTTAGTTTTAATTTTAATTTCTATTAAAAATTGAATCAAAATCAAAACTGTCGGTTTCAAACCGAAATCGATAGTTCGATTAAACTGGTCATGCCTAATTATTATAACACTTTTATTTGTTTTTATTTAATTATTTGTAATATATATTTTAGGAAAAAAATACCATTAAAAATTGTTATACACGTTTGTACCAGCAAACGTATTTAAATAAAAAAATTATGTGAGTTCTGATTTCTCTCAATTTCAATATAATACGTAGGTAACGTAAGAATTAAGTGTAAAACTTATTTTTAATATATAACTGTATTTTAATACATTTTATTGTTTATTAAATTTTTATTTTAAATTATTCAATTAAATTATATTAATTTTTTAATCAAAATTGATGTAATAAAAAAAATTGATTCGAAATTAATTTTAGACCATAATAAAGAAATTGGTGTCAAACCAAAACCCAAATTAAAATCAGTCGGTTTTAAATCGGAATCGAAACTGTAAAACTGCCCTTTTTTGGTTTAAACATTTTATTAAACTAAAATTACAGATTTCAAATCGAAACCGACAATTCAATTAAACATGTCATGTCTAGGGGTAACCTCCCTTATATATATATATAAAAAAAAAAGATTAATAATTAGACAATGATTTTAGATATCAATTATTATGTATAAATTAGTCAAATTGTAAATTTCTTTTGATAAATTTAATTTTGAGTGAATTTTAAATTCTTAAAAGTCATTGCTTTTTGAACTTGTTACTCTGAAAATTATTCTAATTATTACTCCTAATTGGGTTGAATTCACCGTTCCATAATCTATTTTAATACAAGTTAATCTCTCTATTTCAAATTAACAGACGTTTTAAGAAAAAAATTTTGTTTCAAATTTTAAGAGTTCAATGTAATATTTATTAGTATTTTTTTTCTAATTTTATCCTCATTACCAAGTCCACTTTCTCTTATTTCCATTATGTCTTATCAAAAATAAAAAATAATATACTTATCCATTTTAATTAAAATTGAAACTATTTAATAATTTTTTTAATATGTGTACACCCTCTTAAAACTTTTATTATTATGAAATGAAAAGAGTATAATATATTGACACGATCAATAATGTCATTTTCTAAAATCATTAAATTTTAATTTTAACTACAACATACTAATACAACAAAGATTATATTACTATTGTGATAACATAAATAGTTAAAATTCTTATTTAAACTTATAACTTCACAATTTAAAAAAAAAAATTCAATGCTATTAATCAAAACTCATAGCCCTAAAATCTTAAATGTCAGTCTGAAAAAAATTTGGAAAGGGAGAAGGGAGTTGTTATAGAAGAAAACTAAGGCGGTCAATACATTCTCTTTCAAACCTCTCGAGTCCTTAAAATAATGCACTTTCTTGGCTGTCAAAAAGATTCTAATCCATCTCTCCAATTATAAGCGAAGGTATATATATATATATATATATATATACCTTCGCTTATATATCAACCCACTGCCAAATATTTATTTCTACTTACTCTTAATTATAGGTATAGCTCAGATAAAATTTGATGGGTCGATTCAACCTTGTACTGTTATTGTCACTCTCTCTCTGTTTTTGCCTCTTCCCTGACACTGTGTCAGCTCAGCTCAGAGGAAATTATTATGCCAAAACTTGCCCAAATGTGGAATCAATTGTTAGAAATGCAGTTCAAAAGAAATTTCAACAGACTTTTGTCACTGTTCCTGCAACCATCCGTCTCTTCTTCCATGATTGCTTTGTCCAGGTAATTTTAATTAATTATTGATTAATCTTTTTAATTATTAGTAATAATACCCATTAATTCATTTTAGCTTAAAGTTAATAATATATATATAAATATTGCATAGGGATGTGATGCTTCAGTTATAATTCAATCTACTCCGACCAATAAAGCAGAAAAAGACCACCCTGATAATTTGTCATTGGCCGGAGATGGATTTGACACTGTCATCAAGGCCAAAGCCGCCATAGACACCATCCCCAGCTGCAGAAATAAGGTCTCATGTGCAGATATTCTTGCCATGGCAACAAGAGATGTTATTGTCCTGGTCAGTCTATATATCATAACATTATTATTATTATTTTTTTCTTTTTAGCATATAAGAAATGAAAAGGTGACTTTAATTTGAGTCTATGCTTTAAGTTTGGGAGTGCAATTCATACCACAGCATTAATTACAATCCCCTAAAGAAAACAATTTGCTGAATTTTCTTGATTGCATTTAATATATATAGATATATATAGTTTAATTTGCCAAAGTATTATTTATGTGATAATAATTAATAATGCAGTCTGGTGGACCTTCATATGCTGTTGAATTGGGAAGATTGGATGGTCTAAGCTCAACTGCTTCAAGTGTTAATGGCAAACTTCCTCATCCAACTTTCAATTTGAATCAGCTCAATTCTTTGTTTGCTGCTAATGGCCTTTCCCAAACTGACATGATTGCTCTCTCAGGTACTTCACTTTCATCAACAAATTCAATTAATTAATTATCCAATAAGCTCTGTTTGTGTTTTATAGTGTATAAATAATATCAAATTTAGTTATATGATGTAAGTATAAGAATAATCTAGTTGAAAAATTTCATGGTTGAGTGACTTCTAAATTTATTGGAAGAGAAAAATAATTGGCTTAGGAAATTGTAGGTTGGCTAGCTTTTTTTTTTTTTTTTTTTTTTTTTTTTTTTGCCAAATATGAGTTCGTTAACTCCACGTGAACTTTTATGATTATATATTATTATAATATTCAACAAAAAATTATTGTCTACGTAAGCGTATAAATTTATCTCATATATCAAATTAATAAGTGATAAGATATTTTAATAAATATAATTTTTTTTAAGTGAAAAGATATTAATATTTTTTTTATTTTATATATTTTTATCTAATTGGATTGATATATATAACTGATCAGTATAGGTAAGAATTTTTTCATATTCAACAGATATATACAATCAATAAGAATGACTTGGTCTATTTTGAGTTAAAAATGTATTAATTACTCCTGTTTATCAAATTTTAATCTTTAATTTTTTTTTAATTAGCTGATTTCGATTCTAACCAAACTTATTAGTATTTTATTACCTGGCATTAGTTGTTCAGCACTAAACACCCAGCATATGCAACAGAGATGACGTGGATGTAAATTAAGCTTTGACTATGTGGTACTACTCACTCACCACCATGAGTGTTGCATGTGATTCTAATTATTATTATTATTTTTTTCTAATTTTGGCAGCGGCACACACCGTTGGATTCTCCCACTGCAGCAAGTTCGCTAACAGAATTTACAATTTCAGCCGTCAAAATCCGGTGGACCCTACACTAAACAAGGCCTACGCAACCCAGCTACAGGGGATGTGTCCAAGAAATGTGGACCCCAGAATAGCCATCAACATGGACCCCAAGACACCCAATACTTTTGACAACGTGTACTACAAGAACCTCCAGCAAGGACAAGGCCTTTTCACCTCGGACCAAGTTCTCTTTACAGACCCAAGGTCCAGGCCAACTGTTAATGTATGGGCCAATAATTCCCCAGCCTTTCAAAGTGCCTTTGTTGCTGCGATCACCAAGTTGGGCAGGGTCGGAGTCAAGACGGGTAGAAACGGAAATATCCGTCAAAATTGTGCTATCTTTAATTAAAATAAAATTTGAAACAAATTAGAGATTTTAGATTTTGTTCACTTGCAAATGCTTGAGAAGGGGGGAGATTTTATTTGTAATTAGAGGGTTGATGATGTAATAATCACTTGTCTTAGGAGAATGACATTTTAATAAAAGAAGGAACAAAAAATTATGAGAATTGACATTGAATTTTGTGTGGTTTATTTGTTTTTAGTGTAAAAAAAACACACATATGGGACAAAGGGAGTTGTTGAAGAGGCACATGCCATGGAAATGGGTTAGCGAGGATTATTCCCATTTGCAGCCATATATTAGCAAACAAGAGATGGGAGAGTATCCCCTAAGCAAGTGGATGTGGTGGATGTGATTGTCTCTGCCTTTTCTTATATTGAAAGTCCACATCAAAATTGTTGTTGGCAAGCTTATCTGCGCATTCAGTAATGTCAGATTGGGATAGAAAATTAAAAAGCTACAATAAAACAAGAGACAGCTGGAAAGATGAATTTTAAAAAAAAATTTCCTCGATAAAATTAAATTCTTTCAAGTGAACTTTCTCAAATGGAGCCATTGTGTTGAATTTATGCACATAAAATACTAATCAGAACGTAATCTTATTAGTTTCTACACATATAAGTGTATAAAGAGTAGGGAGGAGACTCGAAACTCGAATCTCGAATCCAAGTTTCCCCGTTCACCCATCCACCAATATGGTGGAAGATTTTCCTATTTCCTTGTAAAATATATAGACACTGTTGATAAAAAATGCACATCAGATCATAATTTAGAAATTTTTTTTTTACCTTTTGTCCGGTTAGAGAATATCCATTATCCAAGAAAGATGACACTATCCGGTCAGAGAATATTTCACAGCATTGTTTGTCAGGAGTTTGACTTGCTTTCCACATGATTATGTCCGTTTACCTGCTCTGAAGTGACATATTGATGTCAGTATCATATCCTAATTGAAAGAAAAATTAAAACTAGATGGAGATAAGATGGTAATTAAAATAAAATGTTATCTTATCTAATCTAAAATTCCAATTATAATGGCTCCAAAAAAGTTTAAAGCCCTCAAACAATAAGATTTTTAAATGATAAAATTTACAAAATACATGATTAAAATAACAAAAATAACTAATTTTTCTATCTTCTTAGATTAACCAGTTTTATCAAAAGTAGAATGCATTTTAGTGTAAAAATCACATATTTGTGATTAATTTGACCTAGGTAAATCTTTCCTTCTCCCATCAGCAGGGTTTTAAATAATGATTTTACGTATCGTATCGGTATCGAAATCGGTGTAACGGAATCGAACTGAATCGGTCATCACTATTATGAATTTTCAAAAATGATTAGCAAATTAATCCAAATCAACAAGAAATAGACTGTAACATCCAAAATATAATACATTAAATTAATAAACATAATCTAAATTATAAAAACTCAAATTACATAACATATTTATAAATAATGCATAATAACAATAATTAAGTTACAAAAATTCCTAATAGAATACTGTTTTGACTTAAAAATTTTAAACTTTTTTTGATAAATCAATATTATTTTATTAATTCATGAGGGAAAAAAATCACATTATTCAAGATGAATAAGATGATAAAAAAAATATCATCCTACTCTAAGCAAATAAAGCAATATTAAAAAAATAAATAGACAACAAGATTAACTAATCATCACCAAAAAGAGTGTCATGGAGGATTTTGGTTGTTTTGCGCGCTATTGATAAGAATGGTAATGGGGCGGAGCAGGGCGGGTTTTGAGATTCTCGTCCCCGCCCCATGAACAGTCGGGGTGGAGTAAATCGGGTTCGGGACGGGCGTTGGGCGGAGATCTCCATTTATTTTTTTATAATTTTATTAATGTTAAAATTTCATAATTTATATATTTTGACAAAAAATGTTATACATATTTATATTAAGTTTTATATATTATTAATTAATATTTAAATAATAATAATAAAATTAAATATTTAATAATATAATTTTAAAGAAAACTAATAATTTATATATATATGTAATATGAAATTATAATAAAAAATTCATATATATTAATTTTATGAAATTGAGGCGGGGATCGGGGCGGGGCGGGGAGACTCAATCCCATCCCCGCCCCATTACCATAGACGGGGCGGGGACGAGTTCCCCGTCGGAGCGGATTGAGTTTTGCCATCTCTACACGTAAGCTAGACCTTCTAACTCAACATGATAACTAGACACCACATCATCAAATTATGCCACGTCACCATACCACGTGGGTAAATAGTTCAGAAAATCATCAAACTTTTGTATTTTTTTAATGTGATCATTAAAGAATTTTTTTTTTTTTTGCCATAAAATACCTAAACTTTCAAATTCTTTGCACTTAGTGGTCACTAACCAGAATCTCAGCCTAAAGGCTGATGTGGATTACCACATAAGCGTTCCCAAATGACTCAGCCAGATAGATAGGATCCACATTACCTAGAGTTGCCACTTCAGATTACATGGGCTCCACTTTTTTATTTTTAATTCTGTTAAAAAAATTATTTTATTAATACCTATATTACCCTCATCTCATTTTTAGTCTCTTTCCCAAATCCCAAATCCAAATCTTGCAACAAAATCCCACCAATAACAAAATCTTGTAAAAAAGTATAACAAAAAGGTATCTACCACCAGCAATGCCTCCACCACTAACGTCAGCACCACCGACCAAGACCTAAGGTCATCATCATCTGCTCGCTTGTCGGCCCGAGGCCAAACTGCTACTATCGATAGAGAACTCGCATTGATAAGATCATATCAGTACTCGCAAAGGAACCTACTACCATCATCGATCGTCATTAACCCGAGCCCCATCGTTGCGAATTGTTGCTACTAGCAATGACTCACCGTTTGTTTGAGACTGCACCTGAACAGAGCTCGGCCTTTGCGTGCCCTCTAGCCTCCTTCACTAGCAAGGATTGGCCATCATATAGTGGCCATCACGATTAACGAGTCGCGCCAACCTACTTCTCTCCATTGCACACCAGATCGATGCTTTTGTCGATACTTCATCACAAGTCTCCTCCAGTCACTAAACTTGACATCAGCCTCTCAGGCTAGGATTCCGATTAATGACTACCAAGTGCAAAGAATTTGAAAGTTTAGGTATTTTCTGACAAAAAAAAAATAGTGATCACATTGAAAAAATACAAAAGTTTGATGATTTTCTGAATCATTCCAAGTGGCATGGTGATGTGGCATAATTTGATGACGTGGCGTTTAGCTATAATGATGAGTCAGAAGGTCTAGCTTACTTGGCAATCCACGTTTGCCTTTCAAGTTTGGATTTCAGTTAGTGATCACTGAGTGTAAAGATTTTAAAAGTTTAGATATTTCTCAATAAAAAAAAATTATTTTGTGATTACATTGAAAAAATTACTAAATTTTAGTGATTTTTTGAGTCATTTACCCTAAAACTAATAAGTGCTGAAAATATTAAATTAAATAATAAGTTGAGTTATCAAATATCCGTTAAGTCTATTTTGAAGCCACCTGTTAAACAAAACCAACATACAAGCTGTAATTAAGGAAAAATTTTAGAAGAGTTACAAATTTGTAAAAAAGTTAAAGGGAAAGCTAAAAATTGTAAAAATAAATACCAATGTCGAAAAATATATAAAAGAAATTGTATATTATGTTATTTAATAAATAAAATAAATAATAAATAAATAAATAAAAGAAGGGGGCAGTTTTCGAAAGGCCCAATATCCATATTTGAAAGGCCCAGGTTAAGCATTCTCTAAATTTCTTAGACAAGCCTTATTACCCGTGTCCAAACCTAACCCTGACCGTAAACCCAAAATGGAAACAACACCAGACCTTCCCCCAGACCCCTCCGACAACCCTAACGACGTCGTATCCGACGAGTCTTCGCCGGGAACCGACCTCACTCTCTCTCCAACCCAACCCGAAAACCACATTAACGATCCCCAAAATTTTTCTGAAAACCACCTCCCAAACTCATCGGAAACCCAGTCTCCACCACCCAATACGACACTCGACGTCCCCGTTTCGGACTCTCAAGACGATTCTTCCGACCCAATCCCCGAAGACACCGTCGACGAACAAACCCCAAATCCCAATTCTACAGACCCTGCTCCTCCGCCAAAAAGACGCCGCCGTAGGAAGCGGTTCTTCACCGAAATCAACGGCAATCCGTCATTCCGTCGCCACAAGGTAGCTGGAGGAGTATCTAAAGAAGTCGACGTAGAAGCATTGATTGCAATTTCTGTAGGTTTTCCGGTCGATTCGTTGACGGAAGAAGAAATTGAAGCGAATGTGGTGTCTACAATTGGCGGCACCGAGCAAAGCAACTATATTGTTGTGAGAAACCACATTCTTGCTCGCTGGAGATCAAATGTATCGGTTTGGCTAACTCGTGATCACGCCCTTTTGTCAATTCGGGCTGACCACAAACACCTAGTGGACTCTGCTTATTACTTTCTACTAGAACATGGCTATATTAACTTCGGGCTCGCGCCTGCTATTAAAGAGGCTCAAATGGGGTTAACTGAGCGGGCTGAGAGAGCCAATGTGGTTGTTATAGGTGCAGGTCTCGCTGGACTAGTTGCTGCGAGACAGCTAGTGGGTATGGGTTTTAAAGTAGTTGTTTTGGAAGGAAGGGCACGGCCAGGTGGTCGTGTAAAAACTAAGAAGATGATGGGTGATGGTGTGGTGGCTGCAGCTGATGTGGGTGGCAGCGTTCTTACCGGAATAAATGGGAACCCACTTGGAGTTCTTGCAAGGCAATTGGATTTACCTCTTCATAAGGTGAGAGATATTTGCCCTTTGTATTTACCGGATGGTAAGGCAGTAGATTCTGAGATTGATTCTAAGGTAGAGGTTTCATTTAATAAGTTGTTAGATAGAGTTTGTAAGCTTAGGCAGGCTATGATTGAGGAAGTTAAATCTGTTGATGTTAATTTAGGAACTGCACTTGAAGCTTTTAGGCATGCTCATAAGGTGGCTGAGGATTCTCAAGAGAGAATGCTTTTGAATTGGCATCTTGCGAATTTAGAATATGCAAATGCTTCATTAATGTCTAATTTGTCTATGGCATATTGGGATCAGGATGATCCATATGAGATGGGAGGTGACCATTGTTTTATTCCTGGAGGTAATGATACTTTTGTTAGAGAGCTTGCAAAGGACCTTCCTATTTTCTATGAGAAGACTGTGGAGAGTATTAGGTATGGAGTTGATGGGGTTATTGTTTATGCTAATGGACAGGAGTTTCGTGGTGACATGACCCTTTGTACGGTTCCTTTGGGTGTGCTTAAGAAGGGATCAATTGAATTTGTCCCTGAGCTTCCACAAAGAAAGAAAGATGCAGTTCAGAGATTAGGATATGGGCTGCTAAATAAGGTGGCTCTGTTGTTTACCTATAATTTTTGGGGAGGAGAGATTGATACATTTGGGCATTTGACAGAAGATTCAAGTATGAGAGGTGAATTCTTTCTGTTTTATAGTTATTCTTCTGTTTCAGGCGGTCCCCTTCTAATTGCTCTTGTTGCTGGGGATGCTGCTGTTAAGTTTGAGACAATGTCTCCAGTGCAATCTGTTAAAAGGGTACTAGAAATTTTGCGAGGAATATTCCATCCAAAAGGGATTGTTGTTCCAGATCCAGTTGAAGCAGTCTGTACACGCTGGGGGAAAGATTGTTTCACGTATGGATCTTATTCTTATGTTGCAGTTGGGTCTTCTGGTGATGATTACGATATTCTTGCCGAGAGTATTGGAGATGGAAGGGTTTTCTTTGCAGGAGAGGCAACAAATAAACAGTATCCAGCAACGATGCATGGAGCTTTTCTTAGTGGGATGAGAGAAGCTGCTAACATATTGAGAGTGGCCAAGAGGAGGTTTTTGGCTCTCACTGATAAAGCAAATAATGACATTGAGGAGAATGATGATTTGACTAAATTATATGACACCCCTGATCTGACATTTGGGAGCTTCTCTATTCTGTATGATCCCAGGTCAAATGATCTTGAAACTCTTTCATTGCTAAGGGTCAAATTCCAAGGACAAAAATTGGATTCTTGCTTTCTGTGTCTTTATGGTTTGATTTCCAGGAAGCACGCCATTGAACTGAGTGAGTTAGATGATGATGGAAAGAGAATGGAAATGTTATATCACAAGTGTCAGGTAAGGTTGGTTGGGAGGAAAGGTTTACCGAATACTGGGGATTCTTTAATCACACACATCAAGGCAGCTAGATCCAGAGTAAGTGTTGGGACTTGAGATTGATGTTGGGAATCGAAACAGAAGTTCTCTGGTTTCCTCTAATCCTATCGAGTGAAGGTGACTAACAGATTGGCTTCTCAAAAATTTAACTTTCTTTCCATTGGAGCTGGATGAATGAGTTTAGAGTCAATTATGTGGGTAATAGTTCAGGTACTTCCAAATTGATTTTTTAGTCAATCATACATAACCTGGATTTGGGTTTTGATGTATTTTATTTGGATAGTCCTTCTGGGCTGTAATCCACACATTGATTTGTGCATAATATATTTCTCAAGGTAGAACAAAATTTAAGTCTACCTTTCTAAAAACAAGAGCCCTTTATAAGAAACTTACAGATGAGAGTTCAGATTCTCTTTTATCTTTCTATATTACTAAATTACTATACATGAGAGTTATTTTAGAGAAGGAATGCAGGAGTGCTTCAATTGCTCACAAAATATTTGGAGAGGAAAGAAACTGATTCTACAAAATAACTTTTATTATTCCAGTTTAGTGTATACTTATGGTATCCATCAATACATGTGAAAGAGAAGCTCAAATTACCCATAATTCATCTTATCAGGTAATTTACACAAATTTTATCACGAGAAATAATTCATTCAAATAATTTAAAAAATGGGTAAAACTGTTTATTAATGATTATTAAAAAACTAAAGAAGACTGTCAAACTTTTTCTTATTGCTGTCCTCTTAAGCAGGAAATATTTTGTGTGAAGTGAGATTGTCAAGCTTTTGTAGTTTCACTGAGGCAGTTGCCCTCCTTCAGTTGCCAACATGGTAACTCCTTTGTCTGATTACTGCGTACACGTTTTAGGGAGCTGCTAAGGAAATTTGGAAAATTCCATTATGTCCAGTCTTGAATTTTAGTTTATTAAGCAAGAGAAATATTCAGGTACAGAGTTGGTGTTTACTGTTTAGCATGAATAGGCTTTTTCTTCTGCCCTGGGCACCGAGGAGATTCACTTCTTTCTTTTCCACAAGTTTCTAAATATACAATTGCTGATTTATTTAATGAGGAGATTCAATTCCAGGTGCTTGTATGTTATTTATGAAGGTGGTCAAAACACTGGTATTGTAATTTGTAGGAGCAAGTATGCAACTTCTTTTATCAGGTAATCAATTACTTCACTATTAATCAAAACAAAATCATTGATGCTTATTAGTGGCGTTCTATTTGTTTCTATAGGGTTGATCTTCAGCTACTTTCATTTTTACATATTTCTTACGAGTTAATGATCTACAGCTATTTTCATGGCTGACAAGTTTGCAAACATGGGAAGTTGCAGATACAGAGTTCAAAACAATCTTGCATTAATGCTCTAGTTTGTACAGGTTTAGCGCCTATTTGACATTATTGTTTGCACTTGTTGAAAAAAATTATATATTGAAAATATTGATTAAATGTTGTAACTTTGTTTTAAAGTGAATTTCATATGTTGTAATTACAAAAGATTCAAAACTAAACTAAACCTGATTGGACAATTAAAATTCAAAAATTTTATATGAAGTCAGGTTTAGTTTCTTATTAAGGGCTAATTGGCTTTTTTAATTGTCCAATCAGATACAAAAATCAATTAAGGGCTAATTGGCTTTAAAATTGATTTTTGTATCTGATTGGACAACTAAAAAAGTTAAAGAGTCAATTTAAACTTTAATCCTTTTAATTTCTCAACTTGTAGTCCCTATAGGTATTTTTGGTTGCAGTTTTAGTTCAGTGAGAATATAAAGTAATGTTAGGTAGAGGGGATTGCAAAAAGATTTTTGAGAATCTTTATTTTAAAATTTAATGATAAATTAAAAAATTAATGAATTTTTTACTTTAGTATTTATTTAACAAATTGTATTAGAATAAATTTTAATAAAATTTTAGTTCAATTATTAATACACCTATTTTTAAAAATCTGTTCGTATTCCACCCTACTAAATAGTACTTCACAGATCAACACCACCCATCCCTTATAGTGATTCTGAAATTTTTCTGGTTGCTTCTTTGTAGTTCCAGAAGTTCACCTTATATTTACTGTAAATGTAAAGATAAGAATCATTGGCCAAAAAAAAAAAAAAAATTGTAAAGATAAGACTGGGCTAAAAGAAAGGCCCCATCACTTGGAGTTTGGACTCTAAGCAATTGATTTTGTAGATCACAAACAATGTTGGCTATCAACCTGTATACTTTATTGGGTTACGCAGTCTAGTAGATCATCATCATCATCATCATCATCATCTTACTATATCAAAATCTCATAGTATTTTTTTTTTCAAGTCAGATATTAATTATATATAACAAGGTATAATACCAGACAAATTATACAATAAACATAGAGCAGGAAATAAACTTAAATAATCTTTGTTTTTTGCGGAATTCGAACTTGAGACTTCATGCTTGGTATTAGAATCTCAAATCTAATCATCTGAACTAGGCATCATTGGCTATTCCTCACATTAATTAGACCTACAAACAGTGATGAATCTAAGATTCCAATGTTGTGACGAATCTAAGATTCAAATGTTGTGGGGCAAATATATACATATAAAAAATAATTAAAAAGAAAGTTAATTAAAATGGTCTTATCTAAATAACTAATAAAATCTCTTTCATTTGTCAAATATAAATGTTTATAATTTCAAACAAACAAAATAATATTTATCCATATATTTTCAATTATAACAAAAATTCGCATTACAAATAGATAAGTTTGGAGAGAGTGTTTGAACATAACAAAATGTGGAAGAATTTAAAGAAAATATTTTAATTCTATCTTGAGAATATATACCTTTTTATGAATAAAGAATTAATTGTTTTATTCATTATTGTTTGTAATTAATATTAATTTTTATAATTTGTGTAATTATATTCAATATCTTTTAGATTATGATTCAATTTCTTTTAAGTGACCATATAAATAGACTAATTTAATCCAATAAAAATTATAATTAAAGAAACACGTAGAAAGTCTAAGTTAAAGAGAATGATTCAATTTATGATCATATACATAAACTAATTTAATCCAATAAAAATTATAATTAAAGAAACACAGAAAGTCTAAGTTAAAGAGAATAATAAGGGTTATTTTGCATTTTATACAATACATGAGTTTTATTTTTATTGGATTAAAAAAAAAAAAAAGATCAACTCAATTATAAAATGTAAAACAACCTTTAAAAATATCAACTCACTTCAATTTGAGAAGGAGAAAAGTCAAAAAAAAAATAATTCAAAAAAAATGTTGAAAATTAGTACATTTAAGAGAGTGTATACAATTAAAACTTTTATAGATTTTTTTTAAGTGAATGACTTTTGTATAGTTCATGAATTTTTAATGACTTATGCGGAATTTATAAAATTATAAATAATTTTTAAAGACTTTATTTTAAAAAAAAATTATAGATATTGATAAACTTTTATAGATATTAATAGATTTTCATTGATTTCTAATATTTATTTTATTAAGTATGATTATTAAATAATTAATTAATAAGATTATTTTTTTTTTTTTAGCTACAAAGGAAGGATAATACTCAGAAATACATAAAAACACTCAACTGTTATTAACTCTCATCTACATAGGAATTATTTTTTACCAGTTCACACTTACTTTATCACTTTGCAAAATAGACAAAATTTCATCAGAATGATCATTTTAAATATTCACTTATCGAGCATGACTTAAAACTATAGATACTAGAAAATTTGTTACTTAATTGCATTATCTGAATATGTGCTTATATATCACATTATAATAATTTTTATTTTTAAGTTATTTTAATTTCTTAATGTTTTATAAAATATTATTGATATTAATAAGTTTAAATAATAAAAATTAAAATGTGAGATTTGCAATGCAACAAACCTTTTATTACAACTATAAAAAAATAAAGTCACATTAATAATAATTCAAAAAAAAACAAACACATTGCATATGATTAGTCAATTAAATAATTAATTTAAAATTTATATGATAATTCTATATAATTTTTTTATGTATATAAATTACATATTCTATTTAAAAGAAGAAAAAAAGGAAAACATTTTAAACATTTAAAAATTATATTTATATTTAAACTATTTATAAAGGTTAATTTAATTAATAATTAATTGTATTTAGGCACTCACCCGTTAACATATTCCTATCAATTTTATATGTTGTGTGTTAATTTTTTTCTTTTTTGAATGTTGTGAAATATTTTATTTTAAATTTTTTGTATGTGGTTTCAAAAAAAAAATCAGTTGAAATCTTGAGGTGAAGTGAAAGAGAATTGTGGAGATTTTTTAATCATATCATATATAAAAAGTCAATAAAAGTATACAAAAGTCTATTCTTTATAAAAGTCAATGACTTTTTGAATACTAGTTAACTTTTATAGATTTTATAAAAGTTATAATTGAATACCCCCTGATTTTTATAAACTTTTTAAAAAATTTTAAAAGTTATTATTGAATACCTCTTGACTTTTATAGAGTTTTTAAAAGTTATTATTGAATACTTACTGACTTTTTAATTCCATAAAAATTTTTAATTCTCTTAATCCAATACACTCATGTTAATTTTACCATAACTAGTTTAGAACTTGTTAATTAATTTTTGTTTTTCCTTTTTTTTTTTCCTCATTCTATCTTACACTCTCTCATTTCCTATTTTTACAAAAAGTTTTAGTTTAAAAAATATATATATTAATAATGATTTGAATTATAAATAGGTTAATATGTTATTTGGTCCTTTTTAATTTTTAATTTTTACAAAGGAATATCGATTTAATTTCTATATTATAATGCTGATTTAGTTTAATTAATTAATATTATTTTTGATAATTTATAAAAATTTAATTAGATTTCTATTAATTTAATAAAAAATTAATTTATTGTTAAATGAATTATATTTCTTATTTTGGGAGAGTAAAGTGAAATTATTTAACAACATATAATAATTAAGGGTGTTCATAAACTGCCTAATCCACATCAATCTGCAATTAAACTGTAGTTTGATAAATGTCGTGAATTGGATCAGTTTGTATTTTTTTTAAACCGTACTTTGTAAATTAGATTAATTTTTTTATTTTTTAATCCGCAACTCGCACAATCCGCACTATATATATATATATATATTAAAAAAAAAGTAAGCTGAATTTTATTTGATAATTAATATTTGTATTAAAATGAAAATAAAATGACACTATAGATCACCTATTTTTTATTCTTCATTGTGCAGTATTTTTTAATAGTTTTAGAGTTTTTTTTTTTTTTTTTTTTATTGTTGGGACTTGTAATATGATTTCTACATATTAATTTCTTCATTTAATTTATTTGTTATATAAATTACTTTATTGAAATTTAAAAGTAAGTTATTTAATTTATTATTATGTTTTTATTTTTTTTAATATTGATAAAAATATTTGTTAATTAAAAAGTGAATAGTATATAAAATAAATTCACACAATCTGATCCAATCCGATCAGTATTTGTGAATTGGATTGGGTTGATTTTTTTTTATTTTTGTAAATTAAATTAAATTGATAAATTCTCAATTTATAACCTGCGAATTAAATTAAATATTTTATTAAAATCATACCAAATTAATCCGTAAACACCCCTAATAGTAACTATAAAAGTGTTTCTAAAAATGTTGGGGTGGCAGTCAGGATTCATCACTGCCTACAAAATTTTTCATGCTAATGCTTCGTAAGGATAGTAATAGTGGATTCCTTTTTTTTTTTTTTTTTTTTTTTTTTGCCCAAGATAGTGGATTCCATTAGATCATTATTAATATTTTGAGTAAATTGAATATTGCTGCCCTTTTTATTGTTGGATGGTCATAGAAAGTGACATTGTCCGTCTTTTTATGCATATAAAATCTTCCTTAAGATTATCTCAAGGGAATCTTCCCCCTCACACAATGTTGTAATAATGTAATAAAGGTTGACAACTGGTTTGGTGTAATAGATTTTAAATATATGAATTTAATTAAAATTTATAAATTTAAATAAAATTTATAAAATTAAAAATTCATATCAATTAAATTTTATATTTTTGAAAATTTTAGAATATGATAAATTTTAATAAATTTATGAAATTTAATTTAATTTTTTAAATTAAATAAAAAAATTAAATTGTAATTTATAAATATTATAAAATTTAATATTAAAATATTTCAAAACAAATCAATCTAGAGTAATAGGTAAGATTCTATTAACTGTTGTAATAGTAACGAATCTGCTAAAAATTGGACAGGTCAGCAAACTCTACAACATGGGACCAGAAAAGCATTCATTATGAAAAGCAGTTGAATAGTGTTCACAATTCATAAAATGAATGGATATCTTATGCTCTCAATAACCAACACATCACCCTGTATGAACGTCTTTGGCGAAAAAAAAAAAAAAAAAAAAACACCTTGTATGAACGTGGACAATGTAGATGAGGTTGACCCATCACATTATCATCAATATTCAAGCTGCCAGATACTTGGATGAAATTTTTTTTTTTTACCAAAGCAAGTAGAATTGAGGCACAAAGGTTAAAAAAGTAAAAATAAATATTACAAATTTCATGAAAGCCCAATTAAAAAATTCAAACTTAGATAATTCAAACTTGGACATAGGGTCGAGAAGTAAAATGCCCAATAAAGAATTTTTGACAAATGACCTAGGGCATCTAAACTTGAACCTTGGATGAAATTGCAGCTATTGAAATTCTACTTGAAATTTAATTTATTATTAGATGAAATAATAAAAACTATAAGCAGAGTGAAAGTGTGTTTTGTATAGAAAGCATACCTTGTACTCGTATAAACAGGAAATTCAATTTTAATAAATATGTAAGTTGGCTTAGGACTATTCCTAATTGTTTAGATATAAAAAAATTTAAAAGGCAATAGAAATAGTAGATGTTAGAGTTAAAGAAATCTCATATTAAAAATATGATCAATGTATCAAAGGCTTAATATGGTATTTTAGATTTGGATGTATACTCCAATCCTCATGTGTTCTCGTATTATGTCACGCCTGCAGTTATTTGTTTGTAGGGCCTGACACATGGCGAATCTGAATTTATTCAGCCCTCATATTTCGTCACATCTGTTTGTATCACATGTTAGTAGAGTTAGCACATGTCAAGAGGGAATGTTAGAGTTAAAAATCTCACATTCATTGAAAAACAGGCTGGTCCAAGGGGGCCATAGTCCCCTTAGTCTCATAATTTTCCCAATAATACGGGTAATAAATTTAAAAATATTGTGTATGGCCCCCTAAAAAAAATCATATATATAGAAGACTTTGACCATTATTTAACATCATGTGTTTAATTTGAACTAAATTTTCAGCCTATCAATTATATTTGGGTTTTAAAATCCTAATGATAACAGGAAAAGCTCATAACAAATGACATGCTAAATCACAAATTTATTTTGACCCCTTAGAGAAAAAAAAATTTTGCTCCATCACTACCCACGTTGAAATAAAAGTATTGAAATATAAGTAGATGTATCAAAACTTAATATGGTATTTGGGTTTCACTACCCATTGGTTTAGATTTTTGGATTGAATTTGAGGTTTCTCATAGTATAAGAGAAAAATAATTTTTAAAAACTTATAAATATACCAATGAGAAAAAATGTAATACCCCATATATTAATTATCATAATGAACGCAAGGAGATGAGATATTAGGATACAAATGAGGACCAAAACGTGATTCGGAGTCTTGATGGTTAGTATCAGGTTGGTGACAAAAGTGAGAATATAGGGAGAATGAATCATAGAGACGATGTTATATCGTAGACAAGACTACATAGGAGATGATAGAAATTATGAGAGACATGATATGAAGAATAATATGTACGAGTTAATTGATAAGGAGGATTTACGAAGAAGACGAACTCGATATAGGACTAGATAAGCGGAAGGTTCGATGTTAGTAAACCTGTTCATGGGCTTGGATACCCGTTCGACCCGCCCCAAAAAATTCAGACTTGGACACATATTTTTTTCCTTAGGCCTGCCCGAACCCAAAAAAGCCCCACTATTTTTTTATCAGGCTTGGGAATATTATTTCTTTGAAGCCCGCCTGAAAAATTTACATGTAAAAAATTATATTTTTTTTTATGCGGGCCGAGCTTTGTCAAAATGATAGGCCCGTATAGTCAGGCCGGGTCGGGCTTAGGCTTAAGATTGAAAAGTCAAACCCGGCCCGGCTCGCAATTTGAACAGGTCTAGATGTTAGTAAGCGAACGGATGGGTTTGGTTTAGCGAGGCGAGTGAAGCGAATATAAGATGAGCCTAGGAAATTAATGGCAAAGCCGAGGATGTTCATAGATTTACTGAGGAAGTGAGACTGATAAGCGAAGACGAGTTGTGGACTCGCTAATGATAGGTATTAGATGTCAGTATATGTTGTGAAGCAAGCAAATGGGTTCGGTTATTAGTGATGAAGTTATTAGTGGAGATAGATATTTTCTTATAACATATAAGCATGGATAGGTGGAAAGTTATCTACCTCTGACAAAACATTAATGACATATTTTTTCTTTCAAGAAAAAGTTATTATTCCCAATAAAAGTTTACATTTTCAATGTGAAATGTCTTTTCCACAAGTAACTATTGACCGACTTTATATCCTTTCATAATAGTGTGAACCCTTAATTTTACATCCTCCGGCATACAACCAAAGCTTAGAGGCACCTAGGCTCGGTAAACAGACTTCCGAAAGCCAAATCGCCAAAGATCGCTAAAAGTTCAAAAACTGAGAATCTGAGCCTCGGGACTCGGGACCTAGGATCTACCCATTTGACCTCTAAATTATTCTCATATCATTCGTGACTTAATAACGAGCACAACGCAACTGGAATCATGTAAAACGAACATGAAACGAGAGAGAACGGGTCAAAACAATGAATTCGGGCGTCGGGTGACCGCATAGGCCACTTTTGTGACCGCACAAGGGCTGTGCGGTTCCGCAAAGCCCATGTGCAATAATGGGCCCTTCTATGCGGTCCCAGAGGCTCCTGTACGGTCCCAGAAGTCCCGTGTGCAGTTTCAGAAGCCCCGTGTGCGGTTTTGAGCGTCTGAATGTCAAATCCCACTTCGAAACTTCATGGTTTTTGCCTCCAACATTCTTCCTATATAAACTACCCCCCCCCCCCCCCCCCCCCAACTCATTTTTACACAAGTTAACACTCAAAAAGCTAGATAAATCAAGCCTAATTAGTTAAAAGCTAGCCCTTTTTTAAAGGCTTGGTTCGAAAGAGCTGCCTTTTAGTTCAAATCTTTGTTCTTGTTTGGTTGTTGTTTGTGGGTTCTCTCAAGCCAGTTCGAGAGAGTCCTAAGAGACGTTCGAGTAGCCATTAGGAGGCTTTGGTTCCACCGAGTCAAGTCAAGGTGGAATTGCGATCCGGTCGCCCGCTCCGTCCATATGTCCCGAAGCATCGTCGTCAAAAGGTATTTATTTTCTTCATTTTTCATTTATTTATTTGTTTGTTTTGAAGTTTATTTTGCTTTCTTTGTTTTCTTTTGTTTGCTTTTAGTTTTTCTTTTAGTTTAGTTTCTTTTATTGTTAGTTTTCTTTTAGCTTAGTTTCTTTTGTTGCTTTGTTGTTATTGTTATTTCTCCTTTGCATGTTCCCCTTTTCTTTTATTCCCTTTCTTTTAAGTTCTTTT
>CATKHJ010778698.1:0-18026 GCA_949750685.1 Vernicia montana | reverse complement strand
TATGGATTTCCTTGACCAGTTTGGATTAGGATGACTATTTGCATGTTAGTTTGACCTTATCCTTCTAATATTCGAATTTTAGGTAGATTAGGCAGCTGGGTCTGACCCATTATAATCCTGATTTAGTTCGGTATTTTTTGTCCCTTATCAGTTAGACTTTGACTTTCCAATTTAAGACATTCAAAGAAATTTTGATTTTCTCTTCAAAAAATTGAAGGAATTACTTCTTAAAAGTAATATGAGGTTATAAACTATTAAAATTTGTAATTGTAATATGAGCTAGTGAATTACAATACAATTTACACTAGCTCATATTAAGAAGAACAAAGGAACATAGTTACAACAGTAATGTTAATTAGGATTGTTTTGTTTGGTTGTAGACTGAAATGTTTAACCAAATTGAGTATACTAATCTTTGATTATCTACCAAACATGCCAACAGAAGTGTCATTTTAACTCCATACAAGCGCACAAGTGCAATTTTTTTATATTTAATTTAATAATAAAGCAATATCACGAATCAATTTTTACTTATCATACAAAGTTTTATCTCTTTTTAATTAAAAGCAATGTCTTCAAATTCGTCCGAATCTTAGAAACGGAAAAAGCAAAAGATCACGGGTCAGAAATTCAATTGAAGTTGAACTGAAATTTTAAATAATATTATATATTATATATTTATATGTTAAAAAAATATAATATATATATAATTAAAATTAATAAACATTATTAAAGCAAGTAATGAATATTATTTAGAAAAAATATGAATTTAAAACCATTATTTAGAAAAAATTATGGTAAATTAACTCATTAAGTGGCCATTTTGAGACCCAAATTCTGGTGGGTTCCACTACTCGGTAGTGGAAAGTCTACTCAAATTTGTGTTCTCCTACGTAAGAAATATGAATTTGAATATTCATATGCTTAAAATGGTAAATTGGGAAATGATAATTTGAAACTCAAAGTAAACTTTATATTAAAGAAAGTGAGGGAGGAAAGTGAGTTATCTCACATTGGAAAAATGCAAAGTTGAAATGAGATATATATTCAAAAGCTCCTCCTTTCAAAGCTAAGAAAGTAGCCAATAAGACTCTCTCTCTTGTGTGCGTGGAGGGTGCAAATCTATGGTATTAGACTTAGGTTCAACGTGTGAACACGTGACCTGCGTACACAAATATTGAATCAAGATAAGCTGGCTTATACTGTTTTGCAATTTTTTAATTTAGTCAAATCATAGTGTTTTTTAATTTATTTAGTCCAAATCTTTTTTTTAATATCCAAACAGAAAAAAAAAAAAATTGCCCTGAAAAACCTGGTCGGATGCTGCCGGGTTTTTTCCGGTTTTGACCTCGGCTGGGTATAAGGTCAGAATTGAACTAACCTGATTTCTGATTCGGTTTCCCAATCGGACCGACTGGA
Source organism: Vernicia montana (assembly GCA_949750685.1). NCBI lineage: Eukaryota > Viridiplantae > Streptophyta > Magnoliopsida > Malpighiales > Euphorbiaceae > Vernicia > Vernicia montana. The sequence continues at coordinate 16,607 of CATKHJ010778698.1, read as the reverse complement.
CTGGTCCGGTTCTGACAACCATAATTAAAAGCTAATCATTCATATTAAAATTAAGACTATATTTATTTATAACCTAATTATAAGAATGAAATTCTAATTAATAAGATAAAAAAATAAATTTACTTATCAACTGAGTCAATCCTTTTGGGTTAATTAATTTGGTTTTTCAGAGGCTCTTATAGGATCATGCATCAATTTAAATAAAGAGTGATGACCCTTATCCTAGTCAGTGACCAATATTTCAAAAGTGCAGCTGGCTTAGGTCTCTATGGTTTTGATAGTGATTGAAGACCTGCTACAGAAGTAAATAAGGGCACACAATACAAAGGATATCTCTATAGTGTTTTTTTTTTTTTTTTTTTGTTAAGCTAAGACAGCTAAAAACATATCTCATTAAGACACTTCACTTAATATTAGTTGGAATCACTGCCATTGATTCTATGCAAAGATTACATTGCTACCCACATAAAATTTGAAGGTCAAGCCAAATACATTGAAGGGCAAATTTGGCTATTCATGGACAAAATTTTGTACTTATATTAGTGCCTTCCTCTTTATTTTATTGTTGTCTTCAAAAGTGCATGTCTTAATATTCTTAATCCAGACTGGACTGCAACAATTGGGAAATGTTTATAATTTTACTCAAAAACAGCTTAGTTTTCTCAACATTGCTGATAACTTGAAGAAGAGGTAAAAGACAAAGATGAATTTTGACAAAATTATTATTACAAGTACCAAAAGTCACTAGAAATACAATTTGTTTAGTGTGAAAAAAAAAAAAAAAAAAAAAAATTCCCCATATCTAATATACCTCCCATTGAAAGTGAGCTACTGCTAGCCAATTGTGGGACACTTGACCTACTCTATTAAAGTAATATCATACTACCTCAACCTCAATAATACAATTTTTCCTCCATTTTTTTTTATCATTATTTTTTTTTTTTTATAATAATACTTCATATATGATGAATTATGATATTGTATGATATGATAGTTTTTGTAACCTAGGCTAAATGGAGCCAATAAATTGCATTATATATATATATATATATATATATATATAGTTGAATCCATAATAATGAGATGTGATAAAATTTTACGCTGATTGTCACCTACCACAATTTTTCTCTTTTATCCGGGCTTGGGACCCGCTAAACAAGAGAAACTTATACTTCGGTTAAGAAAGTTGAGCACATCATGTTAGAGAAGAGAAATAAATGGAGTAGTACTTGGAGAAAAAGAATACAATATGATTTAAAAGCATTACAATTATCAGAAGATATCGTCCAACATCATTTAGAGTGGAAACAAGAAATTCATATATCCGATCCCAATTAATTTTATTTTGGGATTAAAGTTTAGTTGAGTTGAGTATATATAAAATTCTTCTACCAATGATCTGATTTCTTGGAATTGTTAACTTGCACTATAAATTCCATTTCCAAGTTATGCTTAAATCCCATATTGCCACATACCTACTTGCATATACCACTGCCTCTCTCTCTCTTTCATACACACACAAACAAATCAAGCAAAAAGAAAAGAAAAAAGTAGTTAGAAATTATGGGATTGTCAAGTTATTTGTCTAATTCCTTTCTTCTTTTTGCTCTAGTACTCTATGTGGCCAATGCACAGCCTTTGGTTCCTGCAATGTTCATATTTGGAGACTCTGTTGTTGATGCAGGCAACAACAACCACCTATATACCATTGTCAAAGCAAATTTCCCTCCTTATGGTAGAGATTTTATCAATCACAAACCAACTGGCAGATTCTGCAATGGAAAACTTGCCTCTGACTTTACAGGTACTTACCTCTCAAAAAAACAACCCATTGATTATCCTTCTTTGATACTCGCAAAGCAGGGAGTCTCCTGCACTGAGATACTTTTTTTTATTTTTTATTTTTTATTACATTTGTGATTGCTACAATGGATCATTTTCCTATAATATTTACTAATTGGTTTGTATGTGTTTTATTTTTTTAAATAAACAGCTGAGAACATAGGCTTCACTTCTTACCCACCAGCCTACCTTAGCAAAGAAGCTCAAGGATCAAACCTCCTAATTGGTGCCAATTTTGCATCTGCTTCTTCTGGTTTCTATGACACTACAGCTAAGCTCTATGTAATTTCATTGAGACCTAGAACAAACACTTTCTCTCTATTTCTTTATCTTTAAAACTATTGATATGATTTTTGAGTTTTTGGTGATGTAGCATGCAATCCCATTGAGTAAGCAGCTAGAGTACTACAAGGATTACCAGAACAAGATAGTGGGAATTGCAGGGAAATCAAATGCTTCATCAATTATATCTGGTGCTATCTATCTTGTTAGTGCTGGAGCTAGTGACTTTGTTCAAAATTATTACATCAATCCTCTTCTCTACAAGGAGTATACACCTGATCAATTCTCTGACATTCTCATGCAATCTTATGCCAATTTCATTCAGGTTTCTCATCAAATACACATTATTTTGCCATTTTTACTTACTCTATGGTTATTTACGAGACATAGACATGGACAAAGAACATAGATATACTAACACGACTATTCTTATAAAAATTAGTATATGACACGCATATCATTTGTCATGTTAGATGTGTATGACATGACAAGATAAGGCATGTGCTAGATATTGGAGTGTCAGTGCTTCATAAATATATAGTAATTTAAATATAATTTCGTCTTGAAATACTATTTTTTAAATTCACAATATGTACAGGATTTATATAAGCTAGGAGCTAGAAAAATTGGAGTAACAACATTGCCACCCCTTGGATGCTTACCTGCAGCTATCACAATATTTGGCTCTGATAGCAATGAATGTGTTGCTGAGTTAAACAAGGATGCAATTTCCTTCAATAACAAGCTGAATTCCACATCTCAGAGCCTGCAAAACAAGCTTTCAGGTCTCAATTTAGTCGTTTTGGACATTTACCAACCTCTCTACGATCTTGTTACAAAACCTGCTGATAATGGTATGTACAAATAAACTTATCACAACACAAGTCCAAAAAATAATTTTGAAGGCAATACTCATTTCATTTGGTAATTTTGTCTTAATTACAGGATTTGTAGAGGCAAGAAAGGCTTGTTGTGGAACAGGGTTGCTAGAAACATCAATATTGTGCAATTCCAAGTCAGCAGGAACTTGTGCAAATGCATCTGAGTATGTATTTTGGGATGGTTTTCATCCTTCAGAGGCTGCAAACAAAATCTTATCTGATGATTTGCTTATAAGTGGCATTTCTCTCATCTCCTAATAATGATATTAATCATGCTTGAAGTTTATATTTATATATAAATCTTAGCTCATAATTGTTTCTTTAAGTGGGATTGTTTGATGTTGTTTGAGACTCTTGAAGAGATTAGCAAAATTGTGCATGAGTTTGTCAAAAATTTCATTTTTATTGCACCATGTTTTACTTCATTTTGTGTAATACTCTATGTAACATTTCACTATGAATAAAACAACACATACTTGCATTGGGATTTATTTTTTATCTTGCAATCTAATGTAGCCCTTATAATTTACATATGTTGTATTTAGATATAGCAAAATAAAGTATACAAGCCATTCACTAAATATTTTAGACATCATCACTCATTTAATGTAGAAGCCGAGTAGTACTTCTTTATTATAACTATTTTTTTTAATCATTACATCCAAAATTATGATATATTGTAAGTTGATTATTAAGATTCAAACCCTTAAGCACATTCATTAGACGATTACAAGGTAAAAATTTGATCAAAAATATCTATAGCCTATATTTGAATTGTTTTCAAGACTGAGAGATCTTAAACTCGAGTTCACGAGAGAAATAAAAAAATAAAAAAAATCAAAACTTCGGTGGTATTTGGTAAAACTGAAAATTAAGTGCTGAAAATTTAAGTTCTGAATTTTAAGTGTTAAATAAAATAAGTGATATAATTTTTAAATAGTAAAAATATTTAAAAATTTAATCACTCATTACATTCAGTATAAATTTTAAGTAGTTTTTTACTTAATTTAAACTTTTAAAACGAAATTATCAAACAAATTTAAAACGATTAAGTGTTTAATGGTATTATCAAACACCACATTCATCTATGACAATTAAATATCTAGGCACTGTATTATTATCAGGCGGCAGGCTCTGTTGCCAATCCATTGATGATATCCTTTGCTTTAGCAATCTGTGATTCAAAAAAAATGACATCAAACTAAAACGACATGTCTTTTTATTAATAGTAGTTCGTTGCAGTTGCAGATAGCCACAAGGAAAAGTTTCCTAGTAGTTTGTAGACGAGAGAAAATCCCATTACTGTCGTTTTCTGGATCGGCTAAAAAAAAAAGTTTACAACGACACGTCGTTTTCTTTTAAATTTAAATGCTGGTTTCGAGCTCATTGTCGGAGAAGGAGAGAGAGAGAGATGGATTACAGTCTAGCAGCGCTAAAGCTGTTCTGTGTGCAACTGAAAGACGCCCGCGAAACCCCTTCTCAGAACGCATTAACTCTCGGCGGAATTCTCTTCCAACGCGCCTGGTTACAGGTTATATATTTTACCCCTTCCATTTCCTCCCGATCCTCTTCTCAACTTACCTCTATTTGTGTCTTGTACAGGGCATTTTGGTCTCCGACGACGGCGACGGCCGTATGCTTCTTGATGATGGCACCGCTGTCATCCAGCTTTCCCTTTCCGGCGAATTCAGTCTCCGCCGCTGGGATTTAGGTTTTTTTTTTGGGGGGTGCATTCAGCATTTTAGCATTTTATAATTAATTAATTAATTTTTGTTTTTTTTCAGGGATGTATGTGATGGTGGTTGGTGGTTATTTTGTTGGTACTGGTGAAACTCCTATGATTAAGGTAAATTCTACTATTATGATTATTATTAACTCCAAAATTTATAAATTCGAAATTTTCAGATTTTTTTTTTGCTTTAGAATTTGTATATAAATATTTACACAGGTATAAAATAATATTAGAAATAATTTTCCAATTTTTGGATAGTTATTTCAAAAATCCCTAGTTTTGTTTGGAATTTACAGCTTGAATGAATGTATTCAAATGAATTTGTTGTTAAAATCAAATTCCTGAAATTTCACCATATATATATATATATATATATATATATATATATATATATATATATATATATATATATATATATATAATTTTCGATATATTGGAAATTCTTTAAAGAAGAAAGGGTTGTCGGATTCAAACCCCTAACCTTACGAAACAGACACTTGACCACTGGACTACTAGCCTAACAACGTCACCATCATTTTCTAATATTGTTGTTCTTTCTTCTTTTTCTGGGCATGTGTTTCTGATATCAGGTTCATAAGATTGTTGATCTTTCCCCATTTCCGGATCGTGAAGCCATGTGGTATCTTGAAGTCATGGAGGCATATAAGCTGTTCTACCAGCCCTTGATTGAAGAATTCATGTGATTCTGCTTAGATTTTTTTTTTAAGCACTGAGAAAGAGTTTGATAACCTTGACTGTTATCCCCTAATTGCAACATATTTTTAGACAAAGTGCATTCCTAGCAGGAGTCTCTTGTTCTTTTTCCTCCTACACAGGCAGCTTGTCTCTTGTATAGCTATCTTTCAAAGATTAAAAACTGATAGGTAGTAATGAATGTAAAATGAATATGCTTGTTTTTTTTTATCTTCTATTTGTTCGATAGCAGAATTTAGGGGCTTTTAGCTTTTGAGAAATGAACAGTTTTAGTTTGTTTTTCTATTTATAAGATTGCTTGTGGCCGATAGCGTAAATCTAGCTATAAGATCCTGCTCATCTGAATTTCCACCAAAATTTTATGTACTGAGTTTGGTAGAACAGGAAGTATCAGGTGAAAGAAAAGCAAAGGCTGGGGGAGAAGGCCTCATTTGTTCCACATTTGTACTGAGAGTCTGCTGAACTATTCAAACCAGATGGGCTATGGTTTCTAAGCACAAAAATAAAATTTTATTCATGCTATAATCAATAACTAAAATTAACATTGATCATATTTGCAAAACTTATTCTTAGATTATGACATAAATTTAAATATCATGTTCAATTTGTACACGTTACTTTTACATATGCTGTCATGGTGAGAGTACAATTAAGCTGCCCAAGGAGACACATCATTTAACATGGAAATTTTAATGAAAAATCCAGTTCAGTATCACCAACAGTATCATCATGACAAGTAAATTTGTAATCATATCCAACTAGAACTACAAAAGTTTTGGGAGGCTTAGCTTTTTTGCATGGATTCCTGTAATATGAGACTCGGTAGTGCAGCATAAGGTTCCTGCTATTTCCTGAACTGGTTTTCCTTGTTCCCTTCTGGATTCAGAGAAACCGTGTACTGGGGCTTTCTACTGTGATTTATAATTGGCTTCAAATACCAGAGTAGCCATTTTACCTGCATCAAAAATTGGTTAGTCATTGTGGTTCAGCCATAATGCCAGAAACAAGTTCACTTTTTTCCTCAACCAAAGGCTACTGCAATTAACAACACATCAAATGCTATGCGAGGCTTACAATACTTTCTTTAAAAATAGAAAGTACGGTAATGGATATAAGATCCTTCGCAATGGACAACCCATTTATAAAGCAGCTCAGAGACTACTTGCATGGTTAGGTCATTAGTTTTCCAAGTCATGTATAAGGGTAAATGAGTTCCAAAAGATGCATCTAGCATTGCTCAAAAATCGGGGACTCATAATACATTAAAATAGGTTGACGCACATGTTGCATAATTGCAGCTAAATCTGTTGAAGGCATTAAAGAGGAGTACAACCCATCATACCTTCTCAACATTGCTGTTTCTCCAGGGATGCCACAGACACATTTTTTATAATATTTTGCCACTTAGAAACAAATAGTAATTTCAAGCTTTTACACGCAGAAACACAGACTCTCAAGAATCAAGACCATCCGAGGCTTAGCCATGAGAAATAACTGCATAAGAGAGAGAAAGGAACTTACACGATATGTTTACAACAGCAATCCAACAATCTACTGATATAAATATCAATTTGATAATGTTCTTCCATCAAATCCTCTGCCTTGTTACAGTCCTTTGAAGCAGTCCACTGATTTAAAATACTCACTATTCTTTGAAGCTGTGACAATGGTCAAGGGAAAAGGAAATTGCATATGATGTAAGAAACATATAAACATGGTGTACTGGTTGGTGCATAAGCTTTCCAAATCAAATTTATGGACTGTTTTCATTAGACTCCCAAAAAGATGTAGGATACAGCTGTGATTCTAGTATCTGATCTTATATCAGAACTAGTCGATTCCTTGGATTCTTCACTGGCATTATCTAATTGTTGATCAAGAAGATCATCTTCAATCAGGTCAGTTTTGCTTGCTAGAACCATTACATACTGACGCAGATTTGATAGGCTCATCTCATTTTCCTTTACTCGAACCAGTATCCTTGCAATAATGCTCCAAAGTGCACTCCGTGCTTCCAAATCATCCGAGGCAAGAGGAAATATATCAAGCAAACCCTGTAAAAAATTCAAATCTGGACAAATCCAAGGCATCACCTCCATTCCAATTAATGGTTTCAAATAATAAGAAATGTTAATGATAAGAAACATATACAAATTACCATGTGATATCTCCAAGGCAAGATCAGGTACATCAGACAGAAGATTTGCAATTAAAACTGAAGCGGTAGCACAAGAGTTGGCAACCTGCAAAAAAGGAGGGAGGGAAAGAGAAAAAAGGGTTGCAAACATTCACAATTAGTCCAGTACCATCCCACTTTCTTTGCAAAAGAAAAGAAAGAAAAATAAAGGGAATGACCATGAGCCACATGAAAACACATGGGAGAACACAAAGTAAAAGGACATCATTCCCTCACTCCATTGCAAATTAATGAACAACATTCTCACAAAACAATTAATTGTCCCTACTCAGTGCTGATATTCAATTATATCTCAATTATTTGCCTTATCACTCTTCATCTTGACTCCTGCAGAAGAAACTCTATTTATGCATCAATTAAATCAATGATTATTACTGCTTAAAGATCTCAACTTTCCCACCCACTTCTAGTTATTGCTGAAAATCTTTAGTTTCCACATTTTCTTTAATCAAAAGGCACATAAACTGGGGAAAAAACTTATATAAAAAAGGGATATTATTCATGGTGATGGTGTAGACAGCCAGCTTGATTATTCAAAAGGGGAAATTATTCAAAACAGGAACATCAAGAGAGTGGAATCACATGTCAATCCCCTAAACAAACTCTGAAGTCCAAATCATTCAATAAAACCTAATGAAATCAAAGGTGTAGAAATTAAATTTTACACTTATGTTAATTTAATCTTTGAACAATCATAAGAAGAGGAGCAGAGAGGTGTTTCTTCACCAATTTTGTATAGTCCTTTTACTCAACATGAAAAGGAGACAAAGAACTTAACTGGACTGGGAAAAATCCAAGTTATAGGCATGAACTTTCTGTAAACAAACTAACAAGCATAAAATAACAAACAAACAGAACTTGCAAAATCTCATATAAAAGCTGATTATGAGGGTATATCATAAGAGCTCCTTTTGTCAACATTTTGAAAAGAGAGAAATTTGATGCAAGTCTTTCAGTAATTACAAATGAATTGTCAAGCATTCAATCCATTTCCATGTCAGGAAGCCAGTTGAAGTCAAAAGCACTTTAAGTTTTTCAGGTGGACTCTAAACAAACAATACCAAGGTAAATCAAACTAGTTAATCCCCATTGGATGAAGACATTTCTAAGAAACTAAACCCACCAGGACAAAAGATCTCAGCCAGACAAGAACATGAAGTTAAAGCTTCTCATGAAATTCAAAAATACAGGAAATTCACCAGCTTAGCAATCAACATAAAGAAACCATCACAAAAGTGCATTGCAACCAAACTTTTCCAGTGGAAGTACAAAGCTCTTTAACCCAAGAAGCTTCATCATAAAAGCAGTTTAAACGAGAGGAAACTACCAATATATGGCCAGTTCAGTAGTAGTCCAGTATTTTAGATTGTCAATGGCATAAAATGCTCCAGCAAGTTACCAGCTACAGATCATTAACTTGAAACAATGAGATAAATAGACCCACCAATAATTCCATAAATCTGGACTGTAAATATACCTCTACTTTATCCGGGAGTTTGACCAGGTCACAAACTAGTTGAAAGATTTCCTTATTCGAGCAGATTTCTAGGGAATGACCATCTAAAATGGAAAGAGCCTCGATTGCACGTAGGATTACATCAAGAACAGCATACCTGCAACAGTACATAGATTGAACATCAAACACAGAACAATGTATGAGTGCAGAAGGAAAATTTAAAATGCATTTGGCAATATACAGCAGAAGGGAACATATAAATATGTAAAACCTTTTCCATAACTCACATAAAGGAAATCCAGAATTCCTCAGTGAAAACAATTTCTTAATCAACTATCATAAGAACATTTTAATTTCAGGACAGAAGCGTGTCAATATGTTCACAGATAGCTGCTGGAACAAGAAAGTTGACTTCCTTAATAAAATTAAATAAATAAATTACTCCAAAAACCCTCAGTTACAAGCAACACATCATAGATCACAATTCTGCTGCCTGTTACTGTACAGGCATTAATGATTAATTCTGCTGCAGTGGCAAATCCAACACTCATCAGTCATCATCAATAGCCTGGGTAGATAATTAATTGACTAGCTACTTACAGGTTCTATAAAACGAATTGCTAAGGGCATACCAAAATAAAAGTAGGTATGATTACAAAATAATGATCTCAATCCAAAGTTATATTCACTAGCATTCCTAACAGGTCATAGTAAGAAACAAGTAGCAACGGTCAAAGTTACAGACATAGTCTAAAGGCAGTTTCTAAATTCTTTACCCTGTAATATTTAAAAGACAAGAGGGCACCACGAAAACCATAAACTCAAGGAATAAGTTATCATATACAATGGGGAAATTGCTTTGCTCACAGTAAATCCATACAGATGTAGCAGTAGACTAAAAGATTTTTTCACATGTGGAAAGCTCAATCTGTCATTAACCATATCAACCCTTTGAATCCGATGAAATCATACCTTTCAGGTGCTCTTTCACCTGTTAATGTGCTCATTTCAGAAGCCAGTAGATTGATCAATAGACTTGTCAAACCCAGCTTCGTCAGAGATGGAAGAAGAATTGATGAAACTTCCTGTCGACTTTCAAGGATCGCTAACAATAATCCCACGCTCTGCTCAGAAAGAAGTTTCTTTAGCTAGTGGATACAACATAAGTTAATCAAATAAAAAACTAAGAGTGTGACAAAGACAGAAACGAGAAGAGTTATAACTCCCATGTGTAAAAAGCAAAAATTTAAGCTAAGACAGACAGATCTAACAAATTAAAAACATTTTAATATATGTTTTTGCAACCTTTCGATTTCTCATCTGTTAGTCTAAGAAACTATCAAAGGGGGTGCTATTGGTCTCAATATGAGAATTGAGCAAGATTTTTGCAGGACAGCTTTCTTTGTATGTACTTTGGACTTGAAGAAAGATAGTAACTTATTATCATTATTGCAAGGTTTACTGAGTATCAAAAACTTAATTCAAGTATTTAAGATATTCAGGAATTTCAGCTAAGAGAAATTCTATGAGAAACTAAAACTTTTTCCACACTTCATGCACACTAGACAAAAAGAAATAACATTTTGTATGACCTAAAAATCAAATAATAAATTGATTGTTATTATCCAAAATTGACTTAAATTCTTGAAGATATTTTATTTAACTCATTCAAGTAATCAGCCTTGTAACCTAGTAACAAAAAAAAAAAAAGGGTTAAGAGATTCAGTGTTGGTACTACTAGTAACAAAATTTTGAGTTCCATGCTTTTTTTTTTACCAGGAGCTTCCACAAAACAACACAATGGACAAATTGGTATTGAATATCATCCCCCTGAAAAAAACCAATTTTGTAGATCCTAGGATGGAATTTCTCAAATTCATGTGAAGTGATACCCTCTTTGATGCAGCCTAAAGCTGTGTTTATTGTTGCAATCCACAAATTCAGGCCACAAGCTTTTATACATGCATTCAGTGCACCAGTGTGCCAGACAAACGCACACAATTTGCCAGAATCCATATTTGAAAAGCCTTGAACAAAAGTTTTACTACCTTTTCTAAAAGCTGTGGATTCAAGGTATTTTCTGCAACCCACATAACACGGCCCAGAATATGTTCAGACTGTAGTGCGTTGGCCCAAGTATTCCACTTGTCACCTTGAAGACCCAAAGTCAACAACCTGTGTCAGAATATTGATCGTGAAGAAGATATACAGCAAAGAACAAGAAGAATATATCACATGTCATGGTACAGGTATTTTCTGGATGACTAGTAAGGATTTCCATTGGCATTAATTTCACAAGCAACTAAACAATTTTTGAGTTACAATAATCTAAAAGTCAAAGGATACAATACATGATGAGAGTGCACCATCACTTTGCCTGCAGTATAGACGAATATAAAAATATGGATTTTTTCAATATAAAATACAACAGGTAATTGTTCTCTTTTCATGTTTTGTTATGCTAGTCCACATGAAATAAAGATTAAAGGCTGAGAATAGAGTAAAAAGGAAAAAGGAAACAGTAAATGAAGAAAACAAAACATCTAGAAGTCCATACCAATTATGATAAAAAAAAAAAAAAAAAGGAAGTTCTCAGTTCAAGAAGAGATAGCAAAGATAAAAATATTAAAACAACTACATTACCGACAAGCCTCACACAGGCATTGGGTGTCATCTAAAAAGAATTGATCAACAATTATCTCAATCAATCCATTTGTAGAGACTATATGCTTCATTGGAACTTCATGGCAGGCTAGGTTTCCGATGATGCCCAGGCAGATCTCCTAAGTAAAGGAAAGGCAGGGTATAACCACAATCATCAAACTCTCGAAAACATTGCAAGTAACCAATTCCATGAAGCAAGACCAAAAAGAGAAAAGTAGTCTCATAAATAAAGTTCATAAAGCAAAGAATGAATTTCAAATTATAAAGCAAGCATTTCAAGAAAGAAGTGATGATGTGGCTCACCGTAATTCGTACTGATTGTGAAACCATAAGGTGAGCCAAAAGTACTTCAAGTATAAGGTTTTCCACCTGCACATATAATGAAACCCATTCCAGTAAATTCAACAAATGAAAATGTTAATCCTTCCTAGAAGTGGATCCACTGTTATTTTATATATGGAACAAGTTAAACTAGTCTCATCCAAACCCCTCTGTAGTTCCCCTTGTATAAATAATGAATAGCATGCATTGTACGTGTCAATAATTGGTGGTACTTGCACAAGGATAGGGTGAGAAGTGGGTTCAAATTTAAAACAATGGAGCAAGGAACATTACATAAATCTAGCAAAAAACAAGAAAAATCCTCTCAACCAATACAAATACAATAATAGCTTCAATCTTCGAGAGAGATTACTAGGAAAAGAACAAAGTCAAGTACCATTAATTCTGCATGAGTTCTATTTGCAGCAAGATCCCACAAAACGCAACCATACTCCTCCCAAGTCTCTTCTCCTGCTGGCACACCAGTCCGCTCACATCTACGAGATGAATCCTCATCGTCTCCATCTTGACAAGCAGATTTATCAAAATCATCAAACACATTCATATTCTCAGACCCATTCACCAATGAGTCTTGAATTTGGTCCCTAGACGAAGAGGCTCCACACTGTTCCATGTAATCGGCATTGGACCCTTTATCATGGTCTTCACTAGCATCAACTCCATGACCATTATTATAATCATTCCCCGCATTAATTGGAATAAGTTTCCGTATCAGAGATATAATATAACTAGGATCAACCGTAGTTGAAATGTCAAACAACTGTGTACAATGATAACAAATCATTGTTAATAATATAAGAATTTATCATAAAACCAAAATTAATTGCATTATTATTAATAAAATGAGCAGGTAATCCAAACCAAACTGAAATTTCAAAACCCTAGCTTCAATAATTTGCTAAATACTTGTACAGGTCATAAATTTTAACTTCAAAAACTAAATTATAACTGAAATAAACTGAAACTAGAGAGATAGGGAAGGGATTGTGACCTCATCGGCCGGTGCCGAAGGGTGGTGTGCAGGTGCATCACGGGCTGATTCTTCTTCTTTGAGTGGGTTTGATTGTGATTCCATGGCCATTGAGACTTGACCGTTGAGGTTATGAATGATAGGAAACCAATTAAGCTCTTCTATACTGTTGTGTTTTAGAAGCAAAATTAGGAAGCAAAAAATATATGTATCATTTGTTATAAATAAACCGTTTTATAAATCAAATTAAATCATATTATTTTAATTTAGTTTTATAATTAAAAATAATTTAGTTTAATTTAAAATTTTTAAAAATCATAAATTTTTTTAAATGAAACCAACGAAAAACTATCAAATAGTGCACTCGAACAACATTATTAGACAGGCACGAACCTGCCACCTTCGATTATTTAACTCACCGCTCAATATTATTAATAAGAAAAAAAAAATACAATGAAAACCAAAAATTCAAAATTACTAGATAACACTTTGATTTAATTTTTTTTTTAATCACCCTAAATCAGCTAGCGTACACTTCTAATTAGAGTAGTCAATCATGGTGATTTTTGCTTTGTAACTAGGAAAATGAGAAGAGTGTTGAAATTTAATGAAATGGATATTTTAGAGGAAAAATATTTTTCTTCAAAACTTATTAAAATTGTAATATATTTTTACCTTTTTCAATTGATAAATAATTATTTTATAAAAATATAACCAAAATGTTGTTTCAATTCTCAAGTAAACCTTTCTTTAAAAAAAAAAAAAAAAAAAAGACTTTCAAGTAAATCTTCATTTCTATTCTGAAAACAAATAACTATAAAAAGCCTACATTAAAATAAGTAAATTATTATGATAACTATGAGATTTGTTGTAATATGTATTTTAATTCCTATTATTTTAAAATTAATATTTTTAGTTCCTATAATAATAATTTTAATGGAAATGTAAAATTTTAAGAGTTTAAAGTGTTTTATAATATAATAATTAAAGGTTTAAATTACATTATATTTTAAAATTTGAAAGATGAAAATGTATATGATAAAAAATATTAATTATTAAAATGCGTTAGAAAATTTATAATTTAGTAAATGAGGATTAAAGTGTTGGCAGTTAACAAATTTCAAGAATTAAAAATGATGATTTTTAGGTATGTGCAAATGTTAGGTTCGGTTCAAAATTGAATTAAATTAAAAAAAAAATTGAACATATATTTTATATAAATCGAATCTAAAAGTTCGGGTCAATTAATCAGTTTAACTATTTTTTTCTTTTTATTTTAATAAACTATATATATATATATATATATATATATATATATATATATAGGTGTTTGGCACGATAAAAACTCGTTCGCGTTCGCGTTCGTTTTATAAATGAGTTAAGCTTAAACCTTATTTTAAGATTCGATAAATAAACGAGCCGAGTTTGAGTAAAATTAAACTCTACTCGATTAGACTTGTAAACAGCTCGATTATAAACTCGTGAACAGTCTCGCGAACAACTCGATTAATAGGTTAATGAACAACTTTATTATTATTATTATTATTATTAACTTAATAATTTTGATACTTCAAAAAATGTATTTTATTACTCCTATAAACTTTTTGATAATTCAATTTAATTAAAATATATATTTCTAATTAAAATAATATAATATTTTCTTATTATATAATATAATATTCTAATCTTTAAAAATATTTTTTTATTAATTAATATTTTTGTAATACATATAATACTCAATTTTATGATTGGATTTTTTTTTTTCACTAATTGGATGATTTTGTTTTTATGTTAGTTTTAAATATTTTTATTATAGTTATTTTATTAGAAATAAATATTTAGGAAGTTGAGTATTTTGATAAATTATAAACGAGTCAAACTCGAGTTCAAGTTTAGCTCAATTATAATTTATTAATGAGCCGAGTTCGAGCTTAAACGAGCCGAATTTGAACATAATTTTTAAATTTGATCCAAAACTCAAGCTCGAGCTTGAGTTTGGAAAAAAATATTAAGTCAAGTCTAAACAAGTTAAAACTCAACTCGGCTCGATTATAGTCCTAATACATTAAAATATATATATATTAAAATTTCAGTCGGTTCAGTTCAAACCGAAATTTTTTGGATAAAAACCGAAGTGAATCTAAATTTAATTTAATTTATTATTTTAAAAATCAAACCTAACCAGTTGATTCGATTTAATTTTTCAATTTCGATTCGATTTTATTCATCCTTAATAATTTTAAAACCGTAGTGATTAAAGTGTTGTTTACATCAAATATAAGAAATATTAAAATAATTTATCCAATTAAAAATTAAAAATCGAAACCAACTATAATATTATTTTAAAATTAATATTTTTTATCTTTAAAATTTATTAATAGCCAACACTTTGACTCTTATTTATAAAATTATGAAGTTTTTACTGTATTTTAATTATTAATATTTTAATTTTTACTGTATTTTAATTATTAATATTTTAATTTATATAACACTTTCATCTCTAATATTCTAAAGTACAATGTATTTTGTTCCTTCAATTATTATGCCATGGAACACTTTTTTTTTTTTTCCAACGAACGTGATGTATATATCATTGAAATTGAGAGTATTACATATTCACTGAAATAAAGATCAACAACATATAATATTCTTCTAAATAAGATTAAACCCATGAAAATTCAAACAAAAATACAAACAAATAAACACAAAGTCATTTACAGGACAACCTTAATGTTGGATCCCAAAATCATCTTTCAAACTAGCTGGTGGATCTTAAACTAGAGAAAGGGAGGAAGAAATTCCCTATCAACTGGTTATTCACTCTCTAATCATTCGAAACACTTGCTTGAAAGCTCTAACTGAGATAAATCTGTAATATTCCACTATCATCAGAGTATTTGGATTGATCTTAAGTTCAAAATGCCATATTTAGAGATAAAATGGAAGGGAAACCCTTACTTCCTCTAGAGTCTGAGATTAAAATAAAAAGATCCACCTTAGTGGGCACAAAACACTCTAAATTTGGGGAGAAAGAGGCCAAAAAACCATAAAGATAAAAAAGACTAAAACAAAACTAAAAGTGGAAAAGAAAAGTGGGAGGGAGGAGGGAGGGAGCCGCTGGCCAAAATTAGGGCTGAGCACGGTTCGGAGGAATATGGAGATTTGAAAATCTTCGGAATTGAACCAAACTTCGGAGATTTTCAAAATGAAATCTCCGGAACTGAACCGTAAGAAAAATCTCCGTACCGAATCATCCCGATTTTTCGGGACGGTTTGGGACGGAGATTCGGGTCTAATAGGACGGTTCGGTACGAAACGGGACAAAACGAAAATTCGGATATTTTCTATTTTTAAATAATTAAAAATTAAATTTTACTTATACATTATTCAATCTCATTAAATGTATTGCTAATTCAATATCAAAGTGTGTGTATATATATATATTGCAACTATTAATTTGAAAATGAAATTTTATAATTAATAAAATTTAAATTTTACTTATACATTATTAAATTTTTTTAAATGTG
>CATKHJ010778682.1:0-22061 GCA_949750685.1 Vernicia montana | reverse complement strand
TAATATCACATAAAATTAATTTTTAACACATATTTCTAATTATTTATCACAAAAAAATAATAACAAAATTTAATTAATAATAATTTCGTAATAAAATATATATAATAATATAAAAAATTAAATCTACCTTTTTTTATCTTTTTTTTTTCTTCACAAAAGAGAACTAAAATGATTTAGAAAATGACCACCACAATAAAAAAAATAAAAAAAATTATCTTTCAAAAAATAATTTTGGGAGATCTAAAAGCAAAAAAAAAAAAAAAAATGTGCAGAGCTTTTTTAAGGTAAAAGGAAGATGAAGGAGTTTCAAAATTTTTGTACAGATTGAAGGAGTGAAGAAGAAGTGCAGTATTTAAAACCAATCTGCACAATTCGGTTAGCCTTCCCAACCGTTAAATCTTAAAAGATATAATGGTTGAAATTAAAGTCAATAAAAGTAGTAAATGCCAGCAAAACTGGCATTAACAACACCGATTTTGCTGTAAGACACACAACTGGTCACGTCTAATCGGTACAGGGAATCGGGCACAGGCACTAAACTAGCATTTACAACACCGATTTTGCTGACGTGGTATTAAAGTAGAGGAGCCGGTTTTAAATCGGTATTTTTACTACCGATTTTGCTGGCGTGGCAATTAAGGTAGAGGAACCGGTATTTTGACTACCGGTTTTATTGACACCTGGCAGACACCCTAAATTTTTGTATAAAACCGGCATTTATAATGCTTACTTCAAAGTCATATGTCAAAAAGTAGTATGTTTAGGTAAATTTGTTTAAAAATAGCATGTTAAGGTATATATTTTTTAAAATTAGCATAGCTAGAAAAAAAAAAAAAAGCCCAAAAAATATATTGGAGGATTAATGCAATAAACTGGTAGGATGAAGAATCTGTTAATTGCCCTTCACAACTTGAGAGACAAAAAGAAATACTACAAAAAACATTCCTTCTGGACCAATAAATTCATTCCACTCATTCTTACCAGGAAAACCACTATATAGAGAATTTTCAATCACCAACAAGTGTGTAAAGCTTTTGCTTTTCCAAAAGGAAACCTCAACCAAAAGGACTCAGGCAACTAGCTGACCAACAGTTCCAAATGAAATGCAACTTAATAGTTTATGATTCTATATATACAATGAATGCTAACCTTAAGAAGTTGAAAAACTTTGCAGGCCAAGCTTGTTGATTTGTCAACATTCTGGGCCGTACCAGGCTGTCCATCACTCAAGAATTTCGAACCATATTGAATTGCTCTGCATATCTTGTCTCTGGCTTCAGCCTTATTGAATTAAATGAGGTTTAGGGCCCAAGGGTTCCGTTGGAAATGGGCTAAAACAACCCAAGTTGAAAAAAAAAAAAAAAAAGGTTTAAATGAGCTAAAAAATATCAAAAGGGCTTATTAGGAAATTGTGTAATAGTTGGAGGGTTTTTTTTTTTTGCACATTTTCCCCTTTTCTGGTTGGTTTAATGCCTTTCTTATTATTTAATACACATAAGTCCTAAGATGGGAAAAAAATATGACAACCATTAACAAACTAGAGACTACAATGCATGGGAACCTCAAGAAGATGCTTTACTAGTATATGCCTATATGGGATGCTACATTTAGTAGAAAGTAGAAAGGTGGTAAATGGTGCATTCAAAAATGGTTCTTTTCTTGCATTAGAGTACATGCAAGAAAAGTTACCAGATGCAAGAAAAAGGCCAATCCTCATATCAAGTCAAGGCAAAAACTATTTAAGAGATAATATCGTGCAATTTGTGAGATGTGGGGCAATTTACTAAATTAATGTATTTGAAAAAAAAAATTTAATTTGGGTATTTTGTAAAGTAATTCCCAAATTATGAGCTTTTGAGTTGAAAAGTCAAAAATACTAAAATTTTTGACGAAAATGGCTGCCAACAGATTTTATCACTATAAATTTTGGCGGAAACTTTAAAAAGCAGCGTAAAGTGTAAACAACTATAAATTTTGGCTGACTATGAAAAAATATCGGTAAAAAATGGTTAAAACACCAAAAAAAAAAATAGCGAAATCTGTGTAAAAAACCAAAAAAAAAAATGGCGGAATATGTCTTAAAACACAAAAAAAAATGGCCGAAATATGAAGCTTGCATGAATATGATAAGTGCCTCTTTTTTTTCAATTTTTTTCCTTTTCCGCCTTTTTTTTTAGTTATTTACTAAATATTTTGGCGAAAAAGCAAAAAATCAATAAATTTTCACTCCTATTTAGGAATTTTTTTTAAAACACCCTATCTTAAGAAATTGTTTCTATTTCCCCTAAATTTAGATTTTTTTTTTCAAATACATTAATTTAGTAAATTGCCCTGAGATGCGAGGATATGGATGTTCCAAATTTGGCTAGGATTCAGAACGACAATGTATTACGGCTGATGATAGGAATGACTTAGTTTTCTATCTTAAAAAAAAAAAAAAAAAAAAAAAAAGAGAGAGAGAAGGTAAGAATTAGTGATATATACTTTGTTATACTTGGTTTTTCCACATCAGTTGCTCCATTCGAATTAGTTAATTGAGTAAACCTGAACTTTAAGCTAAAAGTTCAAGTAAACTAATTGATTAAATTCGAACCCAGAGCCAACAAACATATATGTGTAAAGTTTTGAAGCTCATTAGATTTTTGTGGAATTTAACAATTGTCAAGAAAGCCATGTATCATATTATGTTATTTATATTTATGGTTGGAAACATAATTATTTCATTTATTTATACACAAAAATACGTAAGTAAGATTCAATTTTTTAAAATGATACTAATGATGTTATTTGATTAATCAAACAACTCATTCTAGTGCTAGTGGAATGAAAAACAAGGTATTTCCTTACTTTGACCAACTTGCTCAAATATTTGGCAAAGATCGAGCAATTGGAGCTACATCTGAGTCTCCAACAGATGCTGTAGAGGAACTTGAAAGAGAAGACCAACTATAAGAACCTGCACCTAATTCTTATCCACATACCTTCTTAGATGATAAGATTGAGGAAGTACAATCACAATTCATGATGGGAGATTCACCAAGCAACTATAATGTGAGTCAATCTGAATCTATTAGAGTCAATCAAAATCCTAGCTTTGTTGCTTATTCTGAAGGTAATCATAGTGCAAACCAAGTTGGCCCATCCCCTTCCCAACCTAAAGCTAACAAGAAACAAAAGGTTGATGCTGAATTTGTCATAAAATCTTTTTCTTCTGAGATGTCCAAGTTAGAAGACATAATGAAAGGTACAGGCAATCACATTTCAAGACTTGCTGATTGTTTTAGACTTGAACAAGATGCTGCTATGAGAAGAATGAAGATATATGAGGAGCTGAAAAAAATTAATGACATTTCTGAAATTCAAAGACAACTGTGGCAAGGAAGCAAGTCAAATACCCTTTTGAGACTGATTTCTTCTTCAACTTAGATGATGAAGCCAAACAAACATATGTTTTGGCTCTCTTAGTACCAGATGCATGATCATCTAGTGGCCATTTCCATCATTCTTTGATGGTGGTAAACATTTTGCAAAACTTTTTTACTTTTTGTATATGGCTGGTGTTAGTGCTATGTGACACTAATTTGATATGATGAAGTTTATTGATGATAAAACTTCTATGTTAGTGTTAGTGCTTTGTGACACTGACGTGTATGGATAATATTTTTAAATTTTGGATTGGTATATAGCTATTAATTGAGTCTTACAATGCATCTTTAAGTTTTATAATTAGTTACATATATGGATCAAATTATGTTACATGAATAGGAATTTAAATTATAATGTATCTTTGGAGGCTGAAAATATCAATGAAAGTTGCGAGTGATGAGAGAGAGAATTTCTACTTCATAATTTTAAAAATAATTTTATCAATGAATAGGGGCCGTTTGATTTGCTAAAAATAAGATTCAAAATTAAAATCGGAATGGATGATTCTGATTCCTAGTATTTGGTTTGCGAAAAAATACCCGATAATCAGGATGCGATTTCCCCATTTGGGAGAATCACTCATTCCCTCACTCCCTCAAAGAATCAAATTCTCATTTTCAAAGGAATCAAGTCAAACATTTTATTTTGATTAAATATAAAGTTATTTGCCATGTGTTATTTAAAATATTAATATAAAATATAAAATGTAAAATTAAATATTAACTAAATAAATTTAAATTAATTAATAAATATTTAAAATTAATAAAAATAAAAATAATATCAATATAATGATAAAAATAAAAATTAATTTTATAAACTCAAATAAATATTTAACCAAATATAGAATCAAAATTAAAAAATTAATTTTATTATCTCAGATAAATATTTAACAATACTTTAATTTTTTAATTTAAAAATATATGTTAATTTAAAAATTAAAAAATTAATTTTATTATCTCAAATAAATATTTAACAAAATATAGAATTTAAATTAACATATATTTTTAAATTAAAAAATTAAAGTTAAATACTTATTTAAAACTTTCACTATTTAAAATAATTAAAATTTTAAACATGACCATTATAATATTTATAAAAATATTATTAACAATATGCATGTTATTAATAATAAAATTTATAGAAATTTATTAAAAATTTTACGTTCAGTCTAATTTCTGATTTCAAAAAACCAAACAACTTTACAAGAAATCAATTTTGATTCTCTCATTTTTCTCATTAAATCAAACACTTGAGAAAAAAAATATTCCGTTTTCAATTCCGTACGATTCCGTTTTCAATTTCAATTATGATTTCAAAATTTGAACCAAACCAGACCTAAGCTAAATTAATTTAGTATTTAATAAACATGAACCCTAAGCTAAAAATTCGAATAAACTAATTGGTTAAGTCCGAATTCAAGAGCCAACAAGTGGTATTTATCAAAAGAGGATAATTTTACAATATATAGATGTAAAACCCTAACAAAAGATGATGGTGATTTAAAACTTCTGCACATTTAATTAGTAATAATTTATTTTTATTTTTATGATAAATTATTTATATCCCCGAGTATCATATTTTTTTTTATAGAACCCACTATTTGATATTTATAAATTTTTATTGAAATTTAATATTAGGAGGTGTATTAGAAAATGCAGGGTAAGTACTTTACTTTAAAAATCTACGAAATTTGATTGTTTTAAAAATCTATGAAATTTGATTGTTTAACAAAACATGAATATATGAGAATGTAAACAATAAATCCAAAAATTTTATTTTAATACAAAACGATGGAATTTATTAGTTCCATTGATTTCACATTCCATAGTTTCTAATTCCATGGATTTGAAAAAATTCCATGAATTTTGAATACCCTCAATCCAAACGTAACCTTAATTAATTGGCAAAAAAAAAAAAAAAAAACCTTAATTAATTTGAAAAGAAAATAAGGTATCGTATTACCATTGCTTTCTTCCCATTGTTCTGAAGTTTTTCATCAATTTCAGTATCTCTGTACAGTTTAGATGTTAGCCGAGAGAGCATGCCAGAAAGGTGGGTTCAGTCAATAGAATAAGAGAGTTTTGAAAAGAAGTTGACACGAGAAACATAATTCTCTGTACATTGAGGATTATACTTTAATCATCTGCTTATAGATCGAGAGGAATAGCTGCTTGGATTGAGGCGATCCTTCTTCAGCATGGCTTCAAATGTCCGGAAACATTTAAGCGGCCCAACCTTCCATCTATCCTTGTGAGCAATCCGGTTGTTTATGTCATCCAACCTCGTAATTATTTCCCTGAAAGTTGGTCTTTTATATGGTTCCTCGCTCCAACATTCCTCTATTAGTCTGCACATAAACAATAAGAACACCTCAACAGGAGCAGGGAAAATTAAATAATCATAGAGCAGGGAAAATTAAATAATCACAGTTTATAATGATCAAAATCCATTAAAAATAAAAGACAGAACTTCTTGGCGCACATTTTGGCCTCCCCACGAAATTGCAGAGGGAAAAGGACACCGGATTGAAAGAAAAACAGCAAGGCCTGAATTTTGTTCCCTTTTTCTAATGCTAATCAAATACTATGTTAACAAATTAAATCAGAACACAAGCTTTATTTAAATCATTTTTCTTTTCTTTTCTTTTCTTTTTCTTTTTCTTTTTCAATCCTTTCAGATTGGAGTCAGCTAAACTCTAAGAATAGCAACAGTGATCACGGACAGGGGCGGAGCCAGCCCTCCTTGTTTGGGAGGGCCAATTGCAATTTTTTTTTTTTATCACTATAAAAATTTAAAAAATAATTTATAAGTACATAAAAGGTTAAATATATATATATATATATATATAAAATCTGCTACCATTCACTAACATGAGCAACAAAACTAGAAGCAGACAATGACACATTCACTTCTGAATTTCTTTTTCTTTTAAAAAATGAGTCAATTGTGGCTGCCTTTCCCATCCACAAATTAAATACTTGACATTAAAATTTTAAATTCACAACTTGAAGTCCTAAAATATATTAAAAGAATTTAAAAGCTGTTGAAATTTATTAATCTCTTGCCCATTTTATAATAAAATAATTAAAAATTACAACTACAAGAAAATTAACTAAAAGCACACCAAATATCCCAGCACAAAGCAAATCAATCCAAACAAAATTTTGGGAAGCTAGATGCCAAAAGAAGCCAAAAGGAAAAGGATCATCCATAACCAATAAGCTTGAATAATGGCTAGGGGAAAGCAAGATATCAAACAAATAAAGAAGCCAAAAAGGGTCCATGCCACAACCAATCAACTTGTATAAAATAGACAACTACTCAACTCTAAATTATTATTTTATACAAATTCAAGTTTCTATAATTGTATTCTTAGCCATTAAAATACTAAATTCTTGTATTGTATAATATATTCTTTGCAACCCCATAAATTAGTTAAAGAGGATGAAAAATACCTAGGGTAAAGAAGAAAGAAATTTGGTACTATAAAATCTCTAAACCACCAAAGACCAAGCCAATCTCGAAGAAACCACCAAGCCAATATTGAACAAAAGGAATAGTGAGAGAGAAGCAAACACTAATGGCCTCCTACTCTTTTTTTTTTTTTTTTTTGTGAAGTGAAAGAGACTATATATATATATATATATATATATATATATATATATATATTGAACTACTGCTGGGAAGGGGGGCCATGCCCTTTAGGCCCAACAGTAGCTCATATATCTAATGAACTACTGCTGGGCCAGGGGGGACCATGGCCCTTTTGGCCCAGCAGTAGCTCCACCCCTGATCAGGGAATCAGATTTCAGGCAATACAGACCAAGATCGATGGTTTACTTATCCAAAAAGTTAAAGAAAAAATGGATATTTTAGAACCAATTTTGGTATCACCATCTTCATACATAAACTATGTTAATGTACCATTATTAAGATCATGAAATATAATTCGCAAACTCAATTGACCATTATGACAAATCCTCCCTTCCAGTCTATCATAACATTCCAAATTCCTGTCAAGTTATTTCCTAATTTCATATTCTTATTTTACCACCAAAGTTAAAGCATTCACAACAAATGGACTGTTAAGATTTGAGCTCGAACAACATACAGCAAACTGACATCAATAGCACATGATTAAATTGCCCCTACCCTACAGAAGTATAACCAAAAGAGAAGACAAAAAGGAAAAATTGGAGAATAATAACATCACTCAAGTACTTACTCCTTTAATCCTTGTGAATAACGCTTTGTAGGAGCTCTAAATGGTGGCCGTTCATTTGCAGCATATGCTTTAGGAACTTCATTATCTTGCCTTGTTGAAAATGGTGGGCAGCCTTCAATCATCTAGAACAATAGCAGGTAATGAATATCAATAACAATGCCTAAAACCTTCTATATTCTTCGAATTCATAAAAGGAAGATCTTATAGATTTCACAGTGCAATGCCATTGACTGAAATGAGTAGTTTAAATCCAAAACAGACCAGCCCCCCCAACATCCCCCTCCTCCCAAATAAAAAAATAATAGCATGCAAATATGTAATCAATGTTTTCAGAACCAACCTAGAAAATAGTCATCACACCAGAAAAGGAGAAGTATCAAAGGTCAGAGGTTCAATGAAATAAATAAATATATAGTCAAATTCCAATATAATAAATAACTCTCACAAATTTTGCGACATTTTAAAATAAAAATGTTTTATAACAGAAGTACTCGTAATAATATAGCCATGTTAATAAGAATTAAATTAGAGTGGCTTTGCTGGATTATGTACATGATTAATTTAGTGTATAATTTTAGCCTTACAAAAAGAAAAGAGCACAAAGAAAGAGAGTATGAGAAAAATAATTGTCAAATATCTATATTTTTAACCAAAATATCAAGCATTAGCATCTCCATTTGGCTCCATTGAATACAGCATTGGTGACATATGGTAGCTCACAAGTTCAAATCCTACTGAATGTGTTGCAATTTTTTTTCCCCTAAGAATGAAGGTGATGTGGCAACTTGTGAAGCTCCCATGCAGCCCCAGTCAAGCCACCATAGGCACATGAACTGACCATGACACATGGGTTAATGCAGGCTTTAAGTAAATGGATCTCAAGCTCATACCATAATGGCTATTGGGCCGATTCCCAATTTTTTCAGTCTGACAAACCAGACAATTTATGAGAAAGAAGTTACAATGTTACATACACAGGGAAATCCACAATAGCTAGAGTGTAAAGGTGTAGATTGGCATTTATTCCTCAATGACAAAATATTATGGTCAAAATAACAATCAATCAGCTACACGATTTATCTAGTAACAATGTAGAGAGAGCTATGACAAAATAACCTGCTTCTACTGTCTTTCAGCATTATGAGGTAAAATTTGATGATACATCAAATACAACAGCTTATCAATTTGCCAAAGGCTAAGATCAGTGTTTAAATCAACTCACAATCCCAGTATGAGAGACCATGACAAATAAACAAATAGTCTCTATATATATACACACTCATTATCCATGCATATACTGCCAATAATGTCACAATACATTAGCCGCTTTCATCAGGATGAGATAGATAGACAGAAAGATATAATATTAGATAGAGAGGAGGAGGAGACCTCTTGTAATATCAAAGCAAATGAAAACACATCCACTTTAGTGTCATATTCTTCATTTCTATACACCTCTGGAGCCACATATCTCCCTGCCCACAAGTCATTTTATCAGTGACAAAACTTCAGTTTCTAAAGGATCTGAACATATTGGGTTTTCATATTGCAGACCTCTTATAAATACCCAGGAAGTTTTACAAATAAAATTTAAAAAAAAAAAAAATCTGTGGTATTTGTACTGCCAGTCTAACGAACAGCCACCTAAAATACTACAGTTACCAAAATAACTTCTACACCTCCCTAAATAAAGCCAAATTCTCTTTGCCACATCTACATTTAAAGGACAGCCTGCCCGCATTGGCACCAACAATGACTAAGGAAAGAATTTCGCCCAAAGCAGAAAGCTTACAAGAAGTGTCTTGAGACGGTCTGTCTTCCTTAACAGTTTTTGCAACTTTAAGAAGCTTGCTAACTCCAAAGTCTGCAACTTTCAGATGCCCAGAATCATCCCGCAATATATTTCTGTTATCTTACTCATAAAATAAGAAACTTTCAAACAGGTTTAGACAATAAGGAATTCATAATGCAACTTCATGCCAAACACTTCTCATTTCAACTTACAACTGAGAAGAAATTAAGACAACGAAAGAACTATCTACATGCAGGTGTATAAAGTAAAACTTACGAAGGCTCAAGATCTCGGTGAATTATTGCTTCAGGTTTATGTTCATGCAGGTAGTTCATTCCCCTGCAAAATATATCAGAATATTTCCAGGAGAATATTAGATCTGCCACCAGATAGCAATCATTTAAAATTTCTGTAACAAGGATACAAAAATAACAAAGTAATCAGTTTACATTCATCAACTGGAAAAGAAGCCAGGTTCCTAAAACAATGAGTTTAATACAAAGAAAATAAGATTGGCCATCAACTTCATCAACTATGGCCTTTTCCTATCAAAGAATTTAATCAACAAAGGTAAAATCTATCAGCCTCAAGCTTTGATTTGGCAGGATAATGGAGTGGAGCATTACATGTGAGAACTGTATTATTATTTGCTGCACGTTCAGTTAGTAAAGGTATTCGATTTACAGGGTTATTTCGGCAATTTCGCCTGTTCTACTCGGATAGGTCCAATTATAGTTTTATGGGTCCCAACTGTAGTTTTGTTTTGAGTTATACTAATACTCCTAATCAGTATAGTAGTCAAATAAGGAGGGGTCTTTGTATTAGGAGAACCAAATCTTATGTGGATTTGGAGGAGTCCAATCCAGTAAGGGTTTAGAGTTCTGCTTTTAAAGCATTATCAATTTAGCATTCAATTCTTCAGTCAATATGTTTACAGTTATTGATTCTTAGATTGTGTGATTGAATTCTAACTGTAGGTGTCTGAATTCTAACTCTAGGTGTGATGCCAATGGAGCATACAGTGTGATAACTAAGGAATTCTAAGTATGAAGCTTAGAATCCTTATTTTTTTTTCTCAACATTTGCTACCACCAGATATAAAATCCTGCAAATAATTGCATATTTCAACCACTCGAATCTTGTCTTTTTTCTCTATAAATTCAACCATAAACTCTAATTTCTTTATAATCGAACAGAAAAACAATGTTTCACTGCATGTTCTACATCCCCCATGAAGATGCATGCCTATACCTAAGTGCCTTGGTGCACAAATTAGCAATGACGGCAGGCACAAGATGACCCAACATGTTTGACCTATTGCCAGGGTGCTCATAGAGCATAAGCTTGTTGAAATCATATTCTTTTCCCCAATGATTATAAGGTCCTCCAAGTCTCATCATCAAACATTTCACCATTGTACTTCATGATCTCTAAGGAGAAGCATATGAAGAGAATAAACTCCATTTCACTATATAATTAAGGATGAATTATAACAAGAAATCAACCTAATGTTTCCTCAAGGGAGAACCTAAGGATCTGAGTTTGCAGATTCTAACTTGGGAGCCCTGCAATCTCAAAAAAAAGACTTGGAGATCACGGTTTAAGTTACATCATTATGAGGATGGAGAGAGTTATCAGGAGGAAAGTATCTTCAGTTGATGTAGCTCAAAGGCCAAAGCCTGGTGAGCCTCTCGATAAATTAAATAAATAACCCGCATTCTGTTATTTAGGGCACAACTCATTCAATTTATGAAAGACGTCTCCTGCTCTTGTACATTCTTCCTACTATCCTTCTGTAAAATACTCATGCTTGTCATCTTTCAACATTTACTACATAAGGTAGCCCAGTAACTCCAGTTCAAATGAAGTGCAGGGATTTAACTAGAAATCTAAATAAAAATTATCTTTTTGATTGATTAAATTTAAAACAAGGATCTAATCTATCCATGTGTATTTTGGAAAATAAAAGAATATAAAAATGATGATGATGAATGTTACAAACACAACAAATAACTTTAACACATCAAACACAAACAGACTAATAAATATCAGATCCCAAATCAAGTTAGCTCATATTTCCAAAAAGCTTATTACAAATCTTTGAACTAGTAGTGTGAATGCAAACAATTTCACTGACCTAGCAATATCAAGAGCAAACTTCACAGCTAGTCTTGGCTTTAATGCACCTTTTTGCTTCAAATATGCACAAAGATCTCCCTGCAAAGAATACATCAAAAACATAAACCTTCAAATGAATTTTGCCCCATGAAAATTATTGCATACATAAAAAAAAAATGTAATAAAAACCAGCAAAATCAGCATAGCATCAATTGCCAAGTGGCAAAAGAGTAAGAGAAAATAAGAACTACCTTAAGGCCTCTCTGGTTTCAAATTTCTTTCACTGAAGGGTGAGTGTGTATCCATGAAAGACAACAAAACCTCTGATCTTCTAGAAGTTTTTCCTAACCAAGTTTTGCTGGCAACAACACTTTACCCACTATGTGTGGTGGTAGAAATGCTGGTGATATCAGGTGAACAAGTATTTCATTCCAATAGAGATCAGCAACTCCTTAGGAATCTAGAAACAAACTAGATAACAGGCGTAAGTGATCCTAGTGTTGACATAGGACAGCTTTCAGGTTAGGCTATTTACAACTATAGTTGTGTTGATTTGAAGGCTAGAAAGATATCTTAAACCTTTAAGATACTGGACTCCTAAAACTAGACCTACACCTATAAGGATTTGAATTTCCATTCAAAACTAAAAGGATTAATGTTTTCCTAGACCAACAAGTAATAAAAAATAAGACTTGAAATAAATCCAAAAGGCAAACAACCAGCCATTCCACTAAACTACTAAAGATGGAAACTAAATATAAAAACAAACATAAAAAAATCATGAGTCATAGAAGCTGCAAAACACAGGACCAGCGATTACTTTACTGAAATAAACCAACATGTAAGACCCTATAAAGACCATAAAATAGAAAGTACACAATAATCTCCTCAATAAGCCCTATATGAAATCTTAGACCATAATTTTAAGTTTCCTAGGCCCTAAACTTAATTTCTCTTGAGCTCTTCATTGTTTGTATCAAGTGAACCAGATAAAACTTGATGCTCTTCAATAAAAAGAATAAGAATTTAGAAGGTGGTATCTTAAATAGAGGAAATTATCTTGCATGGTTGGAGGATTTTGCAATCCAAAAAAAATGATAAAGCATCAAGAACAGAGAAGATGCCTAAGAGTTGAAACTTTCTCCTATGACAGACTGGGGTGATAGCTTTTAAGTTGTGTTGATGGTTGAGCATTTTTTTGAAAGCATGTATAACCTTGACCGATTTAGATCTTTTCATCGCCCTTTCCCCTTTTTGCTAGTAGTTCAACTTTTGGATTAATTTTGCAATTTTGCAATCAATATAAGTTTATTGCTTAGGATCCATATCATAAAGATGGGGCAAAATTTTATGCTAAACCTTATCCTTTATCCATGCAGGCATCAAATTGAATTTATCCATCAGTCCAGAAATAAAAGATGACCTTAGGTAAATATTCTGTCACAATCATCATTGGACTACTTTGGGTTACAGCACCCAGGAATTGAACAACATTAGGATGACGAATCTTCTGAAGTAGTGCAAGCTCATCCCGAAAAGCCTTGCTGAACATGAAGAAGAAAACATATGATGATTAATTAATAACTGTTAAACAAGTTCAAAAGGAAAAGTTAAAAAAAAAAAAAAACAAAGATGGAATATGACCAACCCACACTTTATCCTCGTCAGTAAACACTTCCTCTCCAAGAATTTTAACAGCAACTTGAATCCCACGCCATGATGCAATGCGAAAAGTTCCCTGTAAAATTTTCCAAATGAAAAAACAAGAGCAGACAAGTGAATAATTTTTGTTATAGGCAATTCATTTATTCAATTAATAAAAAATCAAAAGATCCATCAGTAAAAGTAAATGCTATATGACATATTCAACATGTCAAAAGATAATTTTATTTCTGATTCTTCAATCTAATCCATTCATCCACAGACATTATGGCTTTGGGGTCAACCCCCGTAGGAATCAATAAAAACTTGGGATCTAACTATTTATTCGATCACAGACATTTTGGAACACCTATAATACAAGGAAAAATACTCGATTTTGAAAGAACTTATTGCCAACCTCTTTCTTATTTAAAAGGGGAAAACTTGAATAAGAATGTCAATTTCAATTCAAACACGGATACGACACTCCATATTCTGAGAAATATTTACCATCCGAAAAAAGAGGAAAAAAACAGAATCTTTGTACAAAGAAATGAGCTGAAAAAGTGCATATGAATGTTAAAGTTAGCTTAAGAATTTCTCTCTTGGATGCTATTTATTATCATAAAGTACATAATTGGCATTAACATATAATCAGTACCACAATTAGAATAGGTAAAACACCCTATGAAATCCTAACACCTTACAGTTTTCTTTTCTCATTAAATCCTGGCACTTTTCTTTTTTCAATCCAGTCATTCAAATTTTTAGACTCTCACACAGTTCTTCCTAAAATAGAATCTCCAAGAAATTGATTAGTCAAGCCACGTGTTTTTTTTTTTTTTTTTTCAATCAGGTCCCAATACTTTTGAACATGACAAACTTCTTTTTGTTGTATTATTTGTCTTCTTTGATTTGCAAAAAAAAAAAAATCCTAACTCACCAAGTTCAGAACCACCATCTCTTCAATGATTGAAATTTGAATTAACAAAAGCCTCTATTTGTTTCGTGGAAAATGACTTGTCTTTGGAAAATATTCTAAATAGCCCATCTTCTATTGTTTGGTTGAAATATTATAAATTAGTTGTAAAATCTTAAAAATTTCAATTTATAAGATTATAAAAATGTTTAGACCTATTAAACTTCATATTTTTTAATTTATTATTCAATATGAGAAAAAATACATAAAAATGATAAATTATGATAGTCGACAGTGGCCGGTGGTGGCTGTTGGCAGTCCAAGGTGGTCGCCGGCTACAAGTGGCTGCCACCGATGGTTAATGGTGGTGCTTCGGTGATTGATGGATTAATAAATGTGTATTTATATGTTTTCCTTTCATTACACAATAAGTTTGCCAAAGTTAGGAAAATTACTTCCTCTTTTGAAAAATGGCTTGGTTTTTCCTTTGACCAAAAAAAATATTTTTCATTGATAAATTTTCTTGAGCACTCCAAATTCTAGAAAATGCAAAAATTATTTTCCAAATAAACAAGCGGAGCGTCGGAGCCAAAGAAGAAGATAAGAATGCTACATTTCAAACTAACCAAAAAAATATCAAAACTTTCCTAGAACAACTTGCCTTAATATAAGATAAACTTTGGGTTATTAAAGAACGACTTTTCTAATGTATGCCCTAAGGGAACTGGTTAAAAACAATTATTTCAAACAAAATATGGTTATAAAACAATTATTTCAGACAAATATAATTAAATTAATATAAAAATGAGTTGAATGAGAAAAAAAATGGAGATTTTGATAGAGTTGTATTTCGTTACAATCACTACTATCCCAAGTGATAGGTCAAAATTCCTACTTTTCACTCATTTATTTTATTTTTAAATTTATTTATTTAATCTTGTCCAAATTTTTATTTCTTAACTAATGCCCTTAGGGCACTTATTAGAAAAACCGATTAAAGAAAATGGTTAATGATTTATTAGCGGGAATTGAGGCTGTTTGAGATTTGGCTGCTACGTAGATTTGGGTTCATAAAACATTAGTGGTTTTAGCAAATGTGCAATTTGAGGTGGTGTTTTCAAGATGGTCGCAATTTTGAAGGGAAACATCATTTTTAAAATTATTATTACATAAAGGAACAAAAAAAAAAAAAAAAAAAGGTAGATATAGAGCCAACCAATGGAGGCTTTTGACATTGGTAGCAATATTTAGGTCAGTTCATTAAAACTTTAGGGGTAGGGGGGGAATCAACTCAAATAAAATATTAATTTTTGTTACTTTTAGTTTATCAAATTATTAAACAATCTTAGCCTTTTTTTTTTTTTTTTTTTTTATTTTAGCCAAACCTTTATCAATTTTGCCTATAAACTTTTGATATTGCAAATGATTTTGGCTAGCTAACTCCAAGCACAAAAATTTTGGGAGTAGCACAACTGAAATTGCACAAGTTCTACTTCACAAAACCATAAAACTCATGCTAATCAAATCCTTCCTTCTGTATCTTAACTTCTACTTTCAAAAGTAAAATTGAAATTCATTCCTAGCCAGCACTTCCAATAACTCTAGTAAGAGCAGCCATAAGTTTTAGTTGTTAAAGGAGTGCCCAAGGTACAAGGTGCTAGAAGCACCAACTCTAGTGCCTTGACCATAGGAAGGAGTGCACTCCTAATTGCTCAACACACACACCTAGATAATACTTGGTTCTGTATCTTTTTTTCTTTTCCTGGTTGCTTCATCTAGAAATCTTTCACCATTTGATTAAGCAATGTATGTGTGAACCTACTATGTACTCATGCTCACAAGATCAGATGAAACAACAAAAGAAAGAAGGCAACTTTAGATGAGAAATTGGGAACAGACAAATGTTCTACACAAGAGGGAAGAAATCAATCATTGTTAGATTTATATCAATCGGAAGTAAAGAAGATGTAGACTAACACAGGTATACAATTGGGACAAACAAACAAGATTGTAGAAAGAATTCACATCATTGGGATGATATTATCAAAATACAATGTTGTATTATATGCAAAGTGTGTTTCTTAATGTTACTAATACACAGGCCCCGATGTATTCAATTGCCCTCAAAGTTGCTTGAGATTTAATCCAAGAATGAGATTATCACCAGAACAGTAATGTTAAAACTTAAAACAGAATGGTCCTACCTGTATTTCTATCTTTTGAAAAAAAGAAAAAAAAAATCATAAACTATTTTGTGATCAAAAGGACCAAAGCAACTATAAAACAGGCCAAGGCTTGACATCCAATATCTTCAAATTTCAACATTTTTTAGGAGGGACTTATGATTCCAATTGACAGTTGTAGTGCTAACAGAAAACAAAATTAGCATAGAATTTAGGCTAAAATAAACTAGATTGAAGACGAAACATAGCTTATTTATTAATTGAAGAAAAACCTCCAATGTTTCTAATAATGAGAAGATGTATGATTACAAATAGTCTTTAAAAGACTGTTTATGCTAAGTCTACAACATGCATTAAATCACAGCCCTTGACTATAGCTAAACTCTTTTAATCTGAAGCATCCATCTACCTCACATGCTACGTATTGTCTAAAGAAATATTGAAAATAAACTTCATTTAACTAAATATCATCTATTCATCTTGCAGAATGTAACATTTACTTTATACATCATTTTAACCCTAGAAATCTCAAAACCGATGTTTTAAAAAGCATGCTGATATTTCAATCCAGCTGACTACAAAAGCATATGCAATATTTTCAAAGCAATGCATAGACTACTAATAGTTGTATGATTTGAGATTACTTGACTTTCTTCATACAGAAAATACCATATAAAACCAGCAGAAAGCCATTCATTTGTTAAGTTTGTTAGGCGCATCAAAAAGGTAATGAAACAAAGGAAACAGCAATGATTTGCTCATCTCTAAATAAGAAATTCATTAACCAATAATGAAGAAACAACCAAATAAGAAAAAAAAACTGTAAGGTACCTTTGTTATATGAACACTGTTAGAAAAATCAAGTTCTCTAGGATCAATCTCATATTCTGGGACTTCACGAGCATTTTGGACATGCATGGGAGCTATCTAGTATGAGAAGAGCACACAAAAAAAAAAGACTGAAAGGCATGTAAAAAGTATCAAGTACTAGTAATCATCAAGAAAACCAATGAAATTTAAAATTGTAGCAGGAACTTAAGAGAAAAGCAAATATTTTACATGACATACACCACATACCGGGGATTTTGCACCATTTTTCTCTAAAAGCTTGATTACATCATGGTTTTTGTAATATATAGCATCAGCAAGAGGCTGTCACATCAACCCATTAGACATTAGCATCATAATTAACAGATGGATCATTAAGATAAGGCACATCAAGTTAAACAAAAAAAAGACATTCAAGCACTCCAATCAATTAATAGCATTTAAAGTCTACCTCCCATAGATTTTCTGCTTTGCCTACAAATTCAGTCAGCATAAGTATAGCAGAAGAAAGATTCTGAAATTTCTTAAATGACCTTTAGCATTTACTCAACAAAATTTACAAACTAAAAGTTATAGCATTGCACTAACCATTCCATTTGCAAGCTATTAATCTTCCTAAACTATTCCATACCATACCTTAATATCTGATTTTTTTTTTTTTAAGATATCCATAAACATAAACATATACATAAAAAAAAATATAAACTAAAATTTTGAAAATTATGTTAGAGAAAATTACAGTGCTTCCCCAGCGATCCTTTGTATCAACCTCAGCTCCTCTATCAAGCAATAGCTGAACGACATCGGTGAAGCCTTGACAAGCAGCGACGTGCAAAGCTGTGCGACTATCGATATCTCTAAAATTAACATTGGTACCTGAGTCTAAAAGCTCCTTAATCCCCTCCAAATCTCCCTCATTCGCTAAATACATTAGCCGAACTCTCGGGTCTATGATCACGTCTTCTTCTTCCTCCTCCTCCTCCTCCTCCTCCTCCTCCTCCGCTCGCGGCAACGACGAACCCTCTCCGTCCGGCTTCAGTGAAGATTGTTTGCCGAGGGTGAACCGCGCTGTTGATTGTGGTTTAGGCAACTCCATGGCTTTGACTTCCACCGATTGATAGGTAGAAGAAGAAAAGAATGTCAGTCTCTACTCTAGCGAGTGAAGCGAGGAATATTTATTTATTTATTTATTTGAATTGAAGGAATATTTATTGTTGGTGGCGTTATTTTTAAGATAATAACCGAGCAAAGAATAAAACAAAGGAGAACAGCTAGTTTTGCTTAGACCTTATCATTTTGCAGGTTGGGCAGGTTGGGTCGAGTTCAGGTAGGGCCGGCCATGGTTCGAAACCAGTCTGGAATCAGACCAGACCGGTGGTTCCAATTCCACATTTGGTGGAACCGGAACCGAATTATTGATTGACAGTTCAATTTTAATTTTAGTTTCGGTTCGTAACCGGTTCCGAATCAGAATGGTTTCTACGGTTTCGGTTCAAGTATATTAATTTTTTGTCAGACAAAAATTGCACAAATCCAACCAAAATCATATACAATTCTTGATATTACAATGCTTCTAATGATTTCATATTAAAAAGGTTTATTTAAAAATTACACAATAAATTCATATAAGAACATTAAAAAAAATTCTATTGAAATTTCTACATTCAAATTGATAAAATATAATACAATAAATTAATATCAATATTATTTATTAATAAAAATTATACAATTCATGCATCATTTAGTCACTTGTGCTTTCCATTGTGCTTGAGCCTTCGGTGGCGGTGATAGCAAGATTGTATAATTCTTCGTTTGTTGGGCGAGTGTTTTCTTGTTGTCTTAATTTCACTCTATGCCAATCATCCACACAAGTTTGGGCTTCAATATTTTCGAGTGATGTGGTTGAACATGTAGCATCTAACATTCTCCCGGCAGAGCTAAATTCTTGCTCAATCGCAACCGTAAAGATCGGATTAGCTAAAATCTCCTTAGCAATTAAGGAAATAATGGTAAATGTGCTTGCATGAGAATTTTACCACACTAATATATTCCATAATTTAGAACAATATGAAAACTCAAAAGAAATGATTAGATAAATATCAAGCTCGGATATTGAACTTGATTGTTCTCTTGGTTTTTTAACTCTTTACATTAAAAGTGTTTCTCCCACCTTCATTGGCTTATCCCCAAATTGAGATATAGCTTGTGAAGAAGAAGAAGAAGATTGTGAAATACCACCACCAACATGTTTTAAAAAATATTTATCATATAAATGTTCTAAAGTTTTTCTAGTTTCATTAGCAATGTCTACAACATTTTTATCTTTAATATCCAAACAATTATAATATGATAATAAAAAATCTTGCAAACCATCAATTTTACACCTAGGATCAAAGACGGTAGCAACACAATATATGGACAGGATGTTTTCATAATATTGAAGTCATTTTCTTTTCATGTCTTGAATACTAGATTCTAATTCACTGTCATTTTTATAAATATTAAAAGAACTACAAATATCCATGCATTCAAGTAAAAATAGATGTGATGTAGACATCACTTAGAGTATAAGTGGCATCATTAAAAATTTCTAAAATATCCATAAATTTTTGGCAAGTAGTCCAATGATATGGATAAACATTCATTTGGATATTATTTTGTAAAAAAAATGTATATAATAAATCTTTATATGGAAAACTTTCATGTAACAATTCATAAGTTGAATTGCAACATGTGGGAATATCCCTTGGAGATTTCTTAGGTCTCATTTTATTAACTTTACTAAATTTTCCCCAATTTTTATAAACTTGTGGATGTGTCCATAAATAAGCAATAACCCTTTTAATTAGAGAAATAAAATCTCTAGGAGATCGTATTAAATCTTGCACACATAAATTTAAAATATAACATAAACACCAAGTATGAAAAAATTTACCTCCCAAAGAAGGTTCACAAATTCTTCTTAAATCTCTAATATATGCCATATTAGCATAAGCGTTGTCATAAGAAATGGAAAAAACTTCTTTGTACTAAATTATAAAATAGTACTAAGTATTCTACAAATATTTTTTATCGTATGCGAATCATCAAAAACTCTAATGCAATTATGTTTTTGTATCATCCAATTATCATCCAATGACATGTAATGCCTATATATGAGTGATTTCTCCAGTGATCACTTTAAATATCACTACAAATATTTACATTTCCTTTAGTAGAGAAAAATATTTTTTACAATTCAATTTTCCCTTTTCTATATAAAGTTTTAATGGTATGTGTAGTAGTTTATCTTGGAATACGTTTGACTTGTGCATTTAAAGCAATTTGACAATAATTAGTAAATGCTAATTTTTCACCAAAACTAAAAGATAAATGTGCCATTGAAATAAATTTTGCAAATTCAATTATATTCTTTTCATCACTATAATGGAATATAAAAGAGTTGAAGTAACAAACCCAGTCATTTGAGTTTGAGTTTTTTGAAGACCTGCCTCACTTGGATTTTTTTTTTTTTTTTTGCATGCCTTTTAAAAGTTCCATATCCTCCACCATCCTTAAATTTAAATTTTTTACCACAATAATTACATGTGACCTACATAATAAATTTTTAAAACATGTCACAAATATAATTTTTTTTAAAAAGTAAGTTACATGCTTAAAAAAAATAAATGTAAATATAAATAGTGAAACATTACCGGATAATCGCTATCCAGATTTTTTATTTTTTTGAAATACACCTTAAAAATATTAGAAGTTCTATATTTAGTTGTATCTTGATCATCTTCTTGTTATTGTTCAACATCGATACCTTCACTTTCTTGTGTTGGAACATTACTTGGAGTGTTGGATGATACAAATTAATGATTTTCTTCATAATTATCAAAAGTATCATAAAATATTTCTTCCATCATTGCTATTTCTTCATCAATATTAATGGAAAAGTCCACTTTCTTTCTCTTGTTGCTCCTTGAACTACTTGACATTATATTTTTTAGACCACAAAATTAGTAGAATAAAATAAGAATTAAAAACCACCTGCCAAAATATTGAGAATATTAAATAAATGATTTAGAAATTGGATATCTGAGAGATTATAGAGAATTTGAGAGATGGCGAAAAGTTGTGAAGTGTATTAAAAATGAGAGACTTTATAAATTTTAATTAAAAAAAAAAAAGAAGGTACACTTGTAATATCCGAGATTTCCATAGCCCATTTGAGCTATGAAATGATATAGAATATATGTATTCTATAGATAGTACATTATAGTAATCATAATGGGAATGAATCGATTCATTTGTTTATATTGTGTGTAAAGTGCTCGGTTTGGGTATTTGATGTTGTATGAATTTTTATATGTTTAATTTGATTGAAAGGAGTAAAGTATCAATGTTAATAGTGTATATTATGATATGGGAAGTGATATAAAATTATTCTAGTGGAAAAGGATCGAAGGAAAATTACGGGAAAATTTTACGATTCGGGAATTGTCTCGGTTGGGCCTTAAAAGGAATTTTTGGACTTTCAAGCCCAATGCAAGGTTAAGGTCGGCCCATGCCTTATGTAATTTAGTAGAATTATGTTTTTATTAAGTTATTTGGTGATAATTATAAAGGCAAATGGTGGAGAAATTGATTTTGGCTTAAGGAACTCCAAAGTTGACTAAAAGTCAACCTACTTTAACTAATTAAACTCTTCATCTTTCTCTACTTCAAGATCACATTCACTCTTTTATTTTATTCACATAATCACGTATGCATAGTCATATAACACCTAAGGCACATGATGGCTATTGGTGATGAGTAAATCAAGTCCATTAAACCAAATGCTATCTAAGCCATTTGATGTAATAGTGTTGAAATCACCACCATTGATGTTAATGATACATAAGCCAAATTTTCTCTTCTTTCATTCATTTGGTGCCATGCTCT
>CATKHJ010778389.1:0-17303 GCA_949750685.1 Vernicia montana | reverse complement strand
TTGTATTAAAAAAAACATTGAACACATTTTTCACAAGATATAAAAAAAAGTAAAATTAAAAATTTAGAATCATAATTGGACTTGTTCACAGCCCAAGGGCCCACTTGGCCCAGGACTCAGGCGGATTAAGCCCAAGATACTATGGACCGAGATTTAGATTCACTCATTCATTAACAACTACTGAAGATGAGATTACAAATTATAGCACATAATGCACCTTACATGAACTCTGATTACAGATTATGTCCATTACCATTAGCATCCAAAATCGGGTTTATCAAGAAGAGAAGAGGAGCTAATGAGGCCTAGCCTAAATGATTAAGGTTGAGGCCCTGTGATTAAGAGGTTACATGTTCGAATCTAATCTTTGGAAGCAGGTTTGAGTTTATTTTATGTCTAATTTAGGCTTGTTTGAATTTAATTTATGCTCGATTTGAGTTGTTAAGAGGAAAGGGGGAAACAGTGCACTGCTCATTAGTGAGTTTGTTGTTAGTAGTTAGAGGGGAAGGGGAAACAGGGCACTGCTAAGCAGTGCAAAGCTTGACACATACCAAACTTCCAGCATCCAAGGATTAAAATCCCCTGGATGCCGAGTCCCTTTACCTTTCACGCTCTTTGGCGTGAGAGGTTTACCACTGGGTCAAGTGTCTAGTGGTTTGTATTTGATACTTGTAATGATTGTATTTTGAAAATCTTTACACAAAAATAAATAAAAATAAATCTTTTTGAACTAATAAATAATAATTACTTGTCATTTTATTATTATTGTGGGTTTAAAATTGATTTTCAAAATAATTCATACTTGAAGCTTTTACCAAAATCAATTTTAAATTTATAAAAATCTAATTCATAAGTAATTCTTTTTTATTGCCCATAAAGATTACTTTTTTTTTTTTCCCCCTAAAAATTGCTATTTCACATAACAGTACCCCACTAATAATTTTTTTTTTTGGTGAAATGAAGAAATAAAATTAAAAATAACCTTATAATGATAGTAGTTTTTGAAAATTTGAGAGATGGTAAAAAAGTTATAGTATATAACTTGTTATATATGATTACTGGCTAGGAATAATTTCAATAATCAAAGACGGAGAACCTAATAAAGTTTAATTCCAAAAATTTCGAGATATA
This sequence comes from Vernicia montana, assembly GCA_949750685.1. NCBI lineage: Eukaryota > Viridiplantae > Streptophyta > Magnoliopsida > Malpighiales > Euphorbiaceae > Vernicia > Vernicia montana. The sequence goes on along the minus strand of CATKHJ010778389.1, from coordinate 16,172 downwards.
ATATTACACTATATATTCATAAATATATAGTATTTATTTGAATTTATAAGAGATGTAATCTATATTTATATAAATAAAAGTATAGATGCACTAAATAATTTACCAAAAGATGTATTTTGTATTATTAATTAGATTTTTTTTTTGTCGGTTCAAAATAAAAAAAGAAGGATTTTTTTTTATTATGAAAGCAACCCAATTTATTGAACAATAATTTGATAACATCATAAGATTTGGGCCTGTATTAATAATTCTTTTGTTCACAATATAAACGGTGACTCTATTAATTGATTATATTGGTCGCAACTTAACATTAAATCCCACTAAAATAATCTCTCTTGTAGAGTCTCTCTCTAGAGTTTGTCTCTTTCTCACCCAACCTTGTGTTTGGCGATCTTGTAGTAGTAATTTTCATTCCTTTTCGTCTTTGAGAGTGTAGTTTGTTAGTAGTTGTGCTGTATATGAGCATCTTTCTCTCCTTATTTACTTCCCAGTTACGGATTTGAGGTATGCTACTCGAGTAAGTTGTGGCATTGAATGCAATTATGGAGGGTAGGAACAGATTTTCTACTGAGGTTCCAGACTCACAAGACCTCATTCACAAGACTCAACGCTTGAACTGTAGAGAAAGGGTGTTATCCCTTTGTACTACGGGTACAACAAAAAAAATTTGTTCTAGCAAGGAAAATCCTCACCACAAGAAACATCAATATTCAGATAATACAGAATGTGTTCTATAGAGCGTGGAAACTGAAGCAATCTTTCCGCATTCAGAAGAGAGGGGAGGAATTTTTAGCGTTTGAATTCAAAAATCCAGCAGACAAGAAGTGGGTTCTTAAAGGGGCATCGTGGTCCATCACTAATAATCTTCTTATTCTAAAAGACTGGACAGGAGAAGAGGCGTTGCAAAAATTAGATTTTTCTACTTGCCCTTTTTGGATACAAATTAAGAGCTTACCACCATCGCAGATGAATCGTGAAAATGCAGAAAGCATTGCTCAAGGCTTTAAGGGCCTTCTTGCAATGGAGGAGGAACCGGAAAACTTAGTGGGTTGGAAAACAACAATGAGGCTTCGAGTTCTTGTTAAGGTTGATGAGCCGTTTCCCTTAGGATTTTGGATTGATAAAGGGAATGACCAGTTCGAGTGGATTAAATTCCTTTATGAGAAACTTCCTGATGTTTGTTTTTTGTGTGGTACTTATTTGGCCATGTCTAAAAAAATTGTCCCAATAGCGAACATGAAATATATTCAGAAGTTCTCAAATCTAATTCATTTCAATATGGCCCAGATATGAGGGCTCTTATGGGATATCCGTTCAAAACCAATCCTTCAAGAAAGGGTGAATATGATGTGGGTACAGATAGAAGAACCAATAGGGGAGGAGAAGGGAGCTCCGGACATAATTCACAAACGATGTTAGAGAACCCCCAAACGTCCGGCAACACCGTCAAGTCTTTGGTAAATTTCGATGAAGCAAGGGATGGTGAAGGCGGCTTGATTGAAAGCTTGTCAGACGGGGTTGTGATGGCCAGAAATCTTGCTTCACAAGATACAGATAATCCTCAAGCCCTTCAAAAGGGAGAAAATCTAGGGATGATAGTACGGATGAATGAAGAGGGATCTTCATCACTTAATCTCACTAGTTTGGGTTTGAGTTTGGGCTTGGATAAGGGAAAAGTAGGCCCAAGGAAAAGGAAGTCTAGTGAAGTGGGGGGTGGGCCTTTCAAGGAGATTAGAAATGCAAGAGTCAAATAGAAGGCAAGAGTGTAAAACCAATATTTTCAAATCTTACATGATGTTAGAATTGGTAAAGGCAGAAAGTCACATGTCAGATATTCAACAGAATCAAATCAAAATTTTAAATAATATCATATATTTATTATTTATATATAAAAAAATGTAATATACATATAATTAAAATTAAGGATAATTTACTATTTAATCTTTGTGTTTTGGGTGAATTCACACTTGAATCTCTTTATTTTAAAAACTCAATTAAGTCATCATTACATTTTGAATCTGTTAATTGTTTGGACGTATCATCCAAAATTTTTCCACTTTTCCGTTAAAAAATTAAAAATAAAGTAAAAAAATAATTTTAGTGGACCAAAATACCCTTCTCTCTTCACAACCACTCATACCCTCCCCTCTTCTATCTCTCTTTCCTTACGCCTCTCTCTCTCTCTCCACAACAACAGATCTAGGTTTCTTTTTTCTTTTTTGAGGTATACCATTGATACAATCATTTCAAAATTGAAATCCCATCAATTAAAAACCATCGCCAATCTACAACAAATCGCAAAGAAACTAATCTCCATCACGAATTTGCAGCAGCTTACGAAGAAAAAGACAATCGCCATCTTCGATTTGCAAGCTTGAACTAAGTAATTGGTTGGGGAATACAAAAGAGTCTTCGTCTGCGGGAACTTTTTCATATCCAAAACAACCTTGAACTAACTCATTTGCTGCTGCCATTTTTTTTTTCTATCTTTCTTGTTGCGTTTTTTACTTTCTCAACCTCTCCGTTTGCTGCAGAAACAGAAGCTTTCAAGTTGTGTTTCTTTCACTATGGATAAAGGTTGGAATGCTGTTGAATTTGAATCAGATTGTAAGCAACTTGTTGATTGGTGTTCTAATTTTGATTATGATCTTCCTTGGGAGATTAATGCCATTGTATATGTTATTAAAGAGCTTAAACAATCCTTTGTATTTTTTTCTTTTAGCTGGATTTGTAGAGATGCTAAGAAAATTGCAGATTGGATTACTTCCCAATCTACTTTAGGTAGTCTTCCTGAGGATTGGTTAATTGCAAAGCCGTTAAGGCTGATGCAAATGTTGTATGTAGACTTGTTTGTTGGGTTTGTTTAGTTTTATTGGTTTATTATCCAGTGCAAAAAAAAAGAGATTTTATTTATTATTATTATTTTGGCTTTGATTTGAGTAGCCACACTGAATTGTGGCCGTTGGGCAATAAAAAAACAAAAAAAAAACTGAAATTGTAGCTTTGTGGATCATGATGCTAAGATTCAATCAGAATATATATATAAAACAAAGTAATTAATTAAAATCATAATAATAATTATGAAAAGTAATATTGGTTAATACTTATTTAATTATTGGTTATGTGAATTTTTATTGTGAGATTTACAATATCATAGAGAAAATTTATTTCTACGGTGGAAAGGAAAAATTTAAGAGAAAACAAAGGGTATTTTAGTTTTTTCATTGCATTTAACGTAAAAATAGACGGAAGGACAATAGCTAACGGATTTAAAGTGTAAGGATGACTTAATTGAGTTTTTAAAATAAAGGGATCTAAGTGTGAATTCGCCCAAAACACAAGGATTAAATAGTAAATTACCCTAAATTTAATGAACATTATTTAGAAAAAAATATGAATTTGAGACCATTACTTAGAAGAAATTATGATAAATTAATTTATTAAGTAGCCATTTTCAGACCCAAATTCGGGTGGGTTCCACTACTCGGTAGTGGAAGATTTACTCAGATTTGTATTCTCCTACGTAAAAAATATAAATTTGAATATTCATGTGCTAAAAATGGTGAATGAATAAATGATAATTTGAAACCTAAAATAAGTTATATACTAAGGTAAGTGAGGGAGGAAAGTGAGTTATTTAACAATGAAAAATTGCAAAGTTGGAATGAGGTATATATATAAAGGCTCATCCTTTCAATGCTAGGAAAGTAACCAAGAAGGTTCTCTTTCTTTCATGCGTGCACAGGGGTGCAAATCCACGGTATTGAATTTAAGTTCAATGTATGAGCACGTGACCTGCATACACGAATGTCAGATCGAAATTGGCTGGCCTGTGCCAACTTGGATTTTGCAATATTTTTTTTTATTTAATCCAATCACAAATATTTTTTTTTATTTAGTCCATTTTTTAATCCAACCAAAAGAAAATAGCAAAAAAAAATTTTCCAGGCCGGACAGCTGGGTTTTTCCCAGTTTCCTCCTTTTCGGGTTTAAGGTCAGAACCGAACCGGCCTTATGGCTGGTTTTCAATTTTTCTGGTTGAACTAGTTGGGCCGAGCCGATTTTGACAACCATGAGTAAAACTACTAGATTCAAACATAACCTAAGCCAAGTCCTAAAGGCATCTCACTCGGTTGTGGGACAAAAACTCCTCAACTGGGCTTTTGAGGCCCAAAATTTATATCAAAGTTCCAATAAGACAAAAGAGAAGACAAGTAAGGTAATTGAAATCCAAGCCTATGTAGAGGATACATGAGATGACCACAACTCAATCCTTGAATTAGGTATGTTGAGGGTTTCTAAAGCTCAAAATAGAATCAAGATCAAACATCTTACAAGACAGAAGAAGCAGAATTCATTAGGCATCCAGAGTGGGAAGTCCAGTACAGTGGCAATTGAAGAAATTGAAGATGAAGGGGATAAGGGTGCTATAGAACACAACTATGGCATTGGTGGCTTGCCTAAAGCCACCAGATCACCATGAAGTTTATACTGTGGAATTGTCAAAGGATAGGGCGACCCTTGACAATTCGAACACTCAAGGAGCTTATTAGACTCCACCGTCCCTTTACAGTATTTCTTTTTGAAACAAAAAATACTATAGACTATCTGGAAAAATTGAGAAGCAGATTGGGGTTTCAATTTTCGAGTTATGTGCCTCCTATTAGAATTGCAGGTGGGTTAGCTTTCTAGTGGACTAATGCTATATATTCATATTACAATGCTGGGTTCGTCAAACAACTTTATCCACACCCATTGTTTAAGAAGTGATGTGGATAAAGAATAGTTCAGTTCATTTGTGTATGGAAGCTCGTATCTAGATGATAGAGAATCTATGTTATTTGAGATGGGTAGGCTAAATTAGGAAGGAGAGAAGGCTTGGATATGCGGTAGAGATTTCAATCTAATTCGGTCTAATTGGGAGAAAGTAGGGGGATAACAAGCTGACATCAACCAAATGAAACTCTTTAATGGGTGGATCAATGATAATAATTTACTTGATTTGGAAGGAAAGGGTCCTACTTTCACTTGGTACAACAAAAGGGAAGGTAGGAATGGTATAACGTAGAGGCTTGATCGTATACTATGTAATGCAGATTAGTGTTTGGATTTCAGTAATGCCCAAGTTTTTCATGAGGTCTTGATTGGGTCAGATCACAGATCGATCATACTGAATTTAGACACATTGAGAAGGAGAGGTACCAAAAGCTTTCGATTTGAGTACAAGTGGATTGAAAAGCAAGAATGGGTTCAGATTGTGAAGAATACATGGGCTGATGCGAATGAGATGGTGAATTTGATAGGAATCACTCAAAAGCTCAGTTTATGTGCCTCCAAGTTATAGATTTGGCACCAAAAAATAGTTGGTAATACAAGGAAGCATATTGAGAAGCTGAAGAAGGCCATTGAAGATTTGCGGAGCATACTCACCACCGGTGAAACAAAAGCCAAGGAAGAACAATTGCTAACGGAACTTGATGCCTTATGAAAGATGGAAGAAAAGCATTGGTTTCAGAGATCAAGGATTAAATGGTTGCAGGATAGTGATCAGAATACAAAGTTCTTTCATACATCTGTTGTACAAAAAAGTCAGAGGAACAAGATTCTCAGAATTAAATATCTTCAAGGGCGCTGGTTAGAAAATAAAGAAGAAGTCAAGGCTGATATCAAAGATTTTTTTGTTCATCTTTTTTTATGGCACCTGCAACAATTGATTACAGTAAAGTGCTCTCCAATATTCGTTGTTCAGTTACAGATGAAATGAACATAGCCCTTACGACTCTAGTGGGAGATGAAGAAATAAAAGCAGTTGTTTTCAATTTGGGAGCTCTAAAGGCTCCGAGTCCAGACGATTTCTCTGGAATTTTCTACCATAAGGCATGGAATGAAATTGGGTTTGGTATACACATAGCAATCAAACACTTCATTCAATTAGGAGTAATGCTGAACAACCTTAACAAGACCAATATTGTGCTCATCCCCAAAGTGGCCATGCCAACCCATGTAACTCAATTGAGACCAATCAACTTGTGCAATTTTATTTATAAAAATTATTTCCAAAATAATTGTGATGCGATTGAGGCCTTAGCTGAATGAACTGATCCACCATTGTCAAACAGCCTTCATTCCTAATAGAATGATTCAAGATAACATTATGATTATGCATGAATTAACTAATGCTTTCAAAATGGCTACATCTAAAAAAGTTTTCAACTGTGCCATCAAATTTGACATATTCAAAGCATATGATAGTCTCAATTGGGCCTTCTTAATTCAAACACTTCAACGAATGGGGTTTAATGAGGTCTTTGTGAACTGGATTTGGTAATGCATTTCAATGATATCTTATTCAGTATTGGTTAATGGAGAAGCAACCTAGGAATTTAGACCATCCAGTGGTTTGAGACAAGGGGACGCTCTTTCCCCTTACTTATTTTTTAATGGTGTCAAACAGTCTTTCTAATCTCATTGATGATGCAATGTAGAATGGACTCATTCATGGTGTGAAAATGAGTCCCAGAAGCACAGTTGTTTCTCATATGTTTTTTGCAGATAATATAGTACTTTTAGGTAGTGCCACAATTGAAGAAGTGAACCAGTTCAAATCAATCCTTCAGAAATATAAGGATGCCTCGGGTCAGAGAGTTAATATTCAAGTCTTCTATTTTGTTTAGCAATAATACAGTAGAGGAAAGGAGAATTCAGATTGCAAGTCACCTTGGTATGCAGGTTATGGATGGAACAAAGAAGTATTTGGGTATTCCTACACAATGGGGGAGGTCAAAGGCACAATCCTTATCCTTCTTGATCGATAGAGTGAAACATAAAGCACAGTCATGGAAACACAAGCTTCTTTCGATGGGAGGCAAGGAAGTAATGACAAAAGCAGTTCTTACCGCTATCCCTATATACATTTTATCATGTTTCAAAGTGCCTTTAGGCACATGTAAAAAACTTGACAAAATTTTGTCCAAGTTCTGGTGGGGTAACAGTAGCAAGGGAAAGGAATCATTTTTGAAAATTGGGACAACCTTACCAAGTCTAAAAGTACATGAGGTTTGGGTTTCAAAAATTTTAATTGTTTCAATCTGACTTTGATTCCGAAGTAGGCATGGTTACTCATCACTAACCCCCATTATTTATGGGCAAAAATCCTAAAGAGCTTATATTTTCCAAAGTCAAATTATTGGCAAGCTGAAAAAGGGTCTAAGGCTTCTTGGAGTTGGTGTAGTTTGCTAGAGGTTAGGGATTTTTTTGAGAGAAGGGGCCAAATTAAATATTGGCAATGGAAGACAAACATTGTTTTGGACGGATTCGTGGGTTCCTGACTTATCAGGTTTCAAAGTTGCATCTGAACAACCACTTAACAATTTCGCCTTTAGAGTTGCAGACTGACTGCTTGATAATAGGTTATGGGACTCCAACAAACTCAATCAATTCTTGTCTCCGCATGAAGTTATAGCAATATTAAGAGTTCCAATTGGAACTTCAACATCTTAAGACAAATGGGTGTGGCATCAAGATAAGAAAGGCTTATTTACATTTAAGAGAGCCTACCAAATGATTCACCAAAAAGAAGAGCTCAATCTCAATAGAAACAGACCTTCCTCCTCCTCTTCATATCCAAACTCGTTATGGAAGAATCTATGAAATCTCAAGATTCCCACTAAAATCCAAATTTTCTTGTGGAGAGCCTGCAAAAACAAGCTCCCCACCAAGTAACAACTTTTGAAGAGACAAATTGTGGAGAACTCAATGTGTGAAATATGCAATCTAATGCCTGAAACCATTGAGCACACTTTATTATTTTGTGACTATGCAAGAGCTACTTGGCTAGGTAGCAATTTGAATATTAATCCCAACCCATCTCAAGTTACCTCTTTTGCAGCTTGGTGGAATGCATTCATGGAGAATTCGATCAAAATCAACAACAGGGAAATAGGTGTTTAGATGGCTTTCCTATGCTGGATGATTTGGAAACAAAGAAACCAATGGTACTTTAAAAAAAGACCACATGATCCAGGCAAAACAATAATGGATGTTGGTCTTCTTAATTTGTTTAGAATTTTTGTCAATATGGAAACCAAAAAATACAGCTTTGAGTATTTTGGAAGTTCTCAATCCAATTGTCAACAAATGAAGTCCATCGCCAAGAGGGAAATACAAAGTAAATTTTGATGCAAGCTGCGATAGTAGATCAAACACTTCGGCTCTAGCACTCATCTGCAGATCGTTTGATGGCCAGATGATTGACGGAGCTGTTGTTACAAGCTTTGCTACTTCTCCTTTAGCTGTAGAGGTGGAGGCTTTGTGTTTCAGTATGAAATACATTGTAAATAAAGGGCGGTTGAACTGTTATTTTGAGTCAAATTGCAATACTCTTGTTGATGTTTGTAACAATGTTGAGAATGATCCCTTTTTGGGATATTAGTGCTTTGGTTACTGTATTTAGGGAGCTTAAAAATTCCTTTTCATATTTTTCTTTGTGTTGGGTTAGTAGAGAATGCAATAGAGTAGTAGATTGGGTGGCCTCGCAGAAAGTCTTAGGGAGTTTACCTTTGAATTGGGTGCTTGAAAAACCATTGAGGCTTATTTAGTTGCTATATGATGACCTTTCTAGGTCCTTACAATAATGAAAGTCTATTATTTGGAGAATATATATATATTGGCCTCAACTTGCTTTTGTACTATCATTGTGCACTAGCCATGTGGAACCCATCAATTCAAAGGGGGAAATTGATTCGATGTTCCATTAAATTGAATTTAATTATTTATATTTATTTAATGGAGTATTTCATATCAAAAATAATAATTAATAATAAGTATATATATGCATATTTATAAGTAATCAATATATTAAGCCGTTTCTCCTTTTTCTTTTCTCTCTAGTTCTCTTTTAAATTTTATTTCTTGAACCACTGCCGATCTTTTCTTTCGATTGGTGGTGGTTCCAATATTTTATGTTAGATTTGATATGGATAGTCTTATCCCTACTGTTGTTGTCACATTTACCACCAGCTCCACTCATTCGTCCTCTATTTACGCATCCTCCTTTACCGTCGCTCAATGCTCCTTATGATCTCGTTCTCTGCCTCCTTGCTTCCACCGTCGTCTCTTCATCTTCATTTTTAGTATATGTTTATGAATGAGTATGTGCTTATTACTGTTAGAGTGATACCTTTTATTTTATTATTTTGTATTAAATTATTTTTTATGTTATTTTATCTTCCATTGTTGGAAGTTTTGTTATATCTTCCCTTGTTGGAAGTTATTTTTTTTTTATTATGAGTCTGGTGGTATGTCTGTGTACTATTGCATTTCAGATGTTCACAAAGAGGACAGTGATTTGTCATATTGTTTCACTATTACAGTCGCAATTTTTCAAAACCAACTATATGACAGTTGACTATTCTGTTGAACATTTGCGATCTGCGAATCAGTTTGCTCTTGTTAGTATAGTTGATTTTATGTCAGGTCTTTTTATATTAAAATTTGTATTCAGTCACTGATAATTAATAAAATTTTATTTTATTTCAAATAAATAAATAAATAAATATATATATATATATATATATATATATATATATATATATATATATATATATATATATATATATATTAATTAATAACATGTTAAAAACTTATAGTTACAAAAGTTTTATATATCAAGTGATTTTAATGTGTTAATTAAGTTTTTACTAATATTAAGTTTCTATTTTTAATAAATATAAGTATACTCCATTATTAAAAGTTTTTTTTTATTCTAGTTTAAAAATAAATTTCATATTAATAAGAATATCAAACATATCATATATATTAGTATTTCAAATTAATTGGTCTTAATTTATTTGATGTCGTGTAGAATCTTCACCTTCCAATTGGAGATAATTTAGTATTATCAACAACAATATTACCAATATAATTTAATATTGTCGGTAAACAAAATTACCGATGAAATTTATGTGTTTATTGACTAAAATTACTTTTTTTTTTTTTAGAATCTTCACCTTCCAATTGGGGTAATTTAGTTATTTTATTAATCATATAAGTTAATTAATCATTCATAAATTAATTAACTATGGATATATATAATGCATGGCTAGACGCAGCCTGAGGAGAATAATAAATGTAGGCTCCGTTTATTTCATGAAAAATAATTTATTTTTGAGAAAATATTTTCTGAAAAAATAATTTTCAAAAAAATAATTTTCTATTATTTGGTTACAATATTAAAATTAATTAAAAAAATAAAAAATTTTAATTTATAAAATTATAAACATATTTAAACTTATAAGAATTTTATATTTTTAAAATTTTATTGTTAAATATGAGAAAAAATACATAAAAATAATAAATTTGGTGATCGCCGGTTACCGGTGGTGATTGTCGGTGATCGCCGAAAGTCGACGGTGATCATCGATAATCTCCAAAATGAGTATTGATGATCAACGGATTAATAAATTTATATTTATATATATATATATATTTTTATTATAATAAGTTTATCAAAATTCGAAAAATGACTTTTCATTTTGAAAAGAAGAAATTATTTTCCTTAAAAATAGCTTAATTTTCCATTGATTAGAAAAATATTTTCCGTTAACTAATTTTTTGAAGTGTTTTAAATATTAGAAAATATAAAAAATATTTTTTAGAAAAATATATTTTACAAAGCAAACGGATCCGTAGTAATAAGTAATTCAATATTCTGTTGGCTGTACCATAGAGGGATGAATTACTCATGATCTTTAGTAGTAACTTTGTAGCTCAACTGAGTTAAAATAACCTAACTTTTTTTTTTTAAAAATGATATAGAATATTAGCTAACGCATTTATTAAAATTAAATTTTATTTTTAAACAAATTTATACATTGAAAGTTACTCCTGAATTATTATCCTAGCTCCCTCCTTTTTCTTTTTTTTAAAAAAAAATTATTATTTGGCTATATAGAGACCAATATATAGTAGAACTAGAAATATAATTTTTATTAATCTGAAAGTAATAATTATATAGGCGATTACTGTTTAAAATATAAATTATAAAATACTTATTAATTCAGTGTATATGAGTTTTCAGTCGTTAGATTAAGTGAAAGAAGTTGATTCAACATATGCATGCATAATTATAAGCATACGCACATTGAATCAAATACAAACTAAGGAATGTGAACCCCTTAACCAAGTCTTACAAGATTTCTTAATTTGTGAAACTCATTATAATTAAGTTTATAACAGAAGAATAAAAAATAATTAAAGAAAATGACCATTTAAAAATATCTATATATGCTAGAAAAATTCTCAAATTATGACCATATATATTATATCCCCATTGAGGCTGTTAAGAATAATCTTTTATCAGATTCAAGTATTGCAATTATTTACAATTGATAAATATTGACTTTAATAACCAAAGGCTTTTGTTTTCCAATGTTTTCCCCAAACTGAATGACAATAACAAAGAAAATGATAAAAGCTGATGAGATGTCTATAACCCCATGATAGAAAAACTTGAAATAAATTAAAGAAGGAGGAGTAAACCATCAAAGGGTGTAAACTAAAAGGGAATACAACAAACAAATTTTGATTTTTCCAATATATATATATATATATATATATATATATAGTGCTTGAAAAAAGGTAGATTCAAAATTTGTTTTGACATATTTTTATTGGTAGAGTTTATCTAATGTAAAAACTAAAAAGAGATAAAAAATTGAGATTAATAAAAATTAGTAATCAAAACTCCTACAATTGAAAATTTCTCTAATAGAACATGTTCTTTCTAACAGTATTACGACACATTTAATAATATTATCAATGCATTATTAACATTTAATAATAATATCATCATCAATGTGTTATAAACATTTACTTATTATTATACTTATTATATTTTTAACATCAAATTAATAGCAAATGATGTTAAACTTGCAATGTTAAGTTTGATATATATGCAGTAATGATATCCTTATGTTACTTTTGTTGCTAGAAAAATCTGATAATTCTGTTTTATTGTACTTCATAATTCATATGCATTGATTGAAATAGGACAAAAGAAAAAGAAGACTAGTATTAATGATCCACAATGACAGAATATTAATGTATGAGCTTCATATGTCTAGCCTAGAGAATATTAAGGATGTCTCTTAAAATTCACATGAATGTCTAAATCATATGCTTCATTCAGGAAATATATATATATAAAGGTTAAGCAATATGCAATATAGAATGTAAATATAGAAATTTGAGAGGAATTAATATGACAGCTGAACTACTACTACTACTTCATTTGCATGCAATCAACAATTTTCACAAGATGATGAAATAATTAAGAGTGAAGCTAAAACTACCCATTTATATATATAGAATTATAAAGCAAAAAATAAAAAAAAAAAAAAAAGAAGTCCTTTTAAAAATTTGGTGATGATCAAGAATTCAAGAATCAAGAAGATATACCGACACCAAGAAAATCTATGAATGGAACATCCTTATTGTTCCTGATAGATTCTTGATCTCCTCCTTGATGTTCTTCTACTTGGTTACTACTCATAACTCTCATATTCTTGAATGTAGATGATGACTTATGATCACACAAATTATTCACCATATCTTTCTTGATTATTCCTCCATGGTTAATAATTTCTTCATCTTCTTGATCACCAACTTTTAGATATCCAAATGGACTTGGAACATTAACCCTTCTATAATTTGGAAGCCCGAAAACAGTTGAACTAGTCCTGAAGTTATTTTTATTTGGATACCATTTATAAATAGATTGATGAGAGCTTTGGCTAGTAGTGTAAAAACTAGAAGAATTAGATGATAAATGATCAATAATTACTGAAGAAGAGGAATTTTTGTTTGATGGGGTAAAATTCCAAGAAGAAGGTGAAGAAGAAGAAGAAGAAATAACTGAGAATAACCTATTTGTACTACTAATAATTGGGTTTTGAAATTCCAAGATTTTAGTATTTTCAAATCCAATTCTTGATTTTCTTGGATGATGATGAAAATCATTATAATTAGGATGAGTGGTGGATTTGGAGTCATTATCATGATGAGTAATTAGGCCTTCTTGATAACTTCTTTTCCCATTAATCTTTGATTGTTCTCTTTGTTTTCTTGCCATTATTACATGCCAGTGATTCTTCACAGCATTATCAGTTCTACCTGGAAATAGTCTTGCTATTAAAGCCCACTTGTTTCCATGAATTCGATGAGCTGCCAATAATCTTTCTTCTTCTTCTTCTGTAAATGGTCTCCTGTTGATTCTAGGGTCTAATTGATTAAACCATCTCAATCTGCAACTCTTCCCTGCAAAAAAGACCAAGAAAACAAAACCAAATCTAAGAAATTTATCCCCAATATATTCGAGTATTTGTCTGGTAGTAAATAAGATCAAACGTTGAAACCCTAATAATAACTTTCTTTTTTTTAGGAATTTCAAATGTATCACAAAAAAAAAAATCTAAGAAATTAATCACCATTGGTCTAACAGTTTAATGGTACGGTATTTTTCTCATAGTAAAAGAGAACAAATATATATATATGTATATTCAAACTCTGATAAGCTGTCTCAATTTTTAAGAATTTTATATGTATTTACACCAAAAAAAAAAAAAAAAAATCTGAGAAGTTAAGAAGAAACCCATTTTTTAAAGTACATGTATAGAAAGAAAGAAAATTTATATACCTGATCTTCCTTGGAGTTTCTCAGCAATAGAATTCCAATTTTGAGCACCATATTGTTCAACAAGTTGCTTGAGTTTCTCATCCTCAGCAGGTCTCCAATGGCCTCTAGGACAAGTACTTGAATTACTAGTCTTAGCATCATCACTAGAATTGGAATTAGCCCCAGATGGTTCCAGCTGATGATCCATAGCTAGCTAGCTACAACTTGTTGATGTTAATTGGCACCCCCTAGTAATATTAATAAGAAGCTACAGCTTTGAATAAAATTTCTTTAATTATCATCAAATACACCTGAGAGAAGTCCACAAGAAGATATATAAGAGCAAGAAATTAGAGAAACCAAGAAAACCCAATTAACAGAGATAATAAGAAAGTGGGGTTGGTTTAGTTGTTGATGGCAAGTCACTTTTGTTGGTTTTACACGACACATTTAGCCTTTAGAGAGAGCTATAGCCACCATTTTATTCTATATATATATTATACATATATAACTCCTGTAGAACCACTGACCATTTCTTGTTATGCTATTGGCTCATAAAAAATCTTATTATTCATATTATCAAATTCTTGGAGATTATTCAATGCACCCATAATTTCTTTTTTCATTTATATGCATGAAATTCGTTTTTTATAATGTGGTATTTTTTTTTTCTTTTATAAACTAAAATGGGAACTTTCATTACTGATAAGCATCAAATGCTAGTACATCATGAATAAAATCTGGTGGTTGGCTAAACCACACATGAAGGCCAGGCATAGAAACAGTTACTCGTGCTAACAAATGAGCAGGCTAGGTATAATGTGGTATATTAGAAATAAATGTGAATACAATTATTTTACCATGCACTAGGTGTGTTCAATAGTTTCTTCATATAATTAATGCTTTTTAATTAAGTGTTATTAGAATAGTCTCCTAATTTATGAGATGATGATTTCGAATCCCCAATCAAAACTTAATTAAGAAATAATAATTTTTCCATATTCTCACAACTAATTAATTCTCTTTTGTTTTCTCTCATTTTTAGCTAGCTTTCTCTATCTCTAGCTATCTCACCATTTTAAGTCATGGTACTACGTTAAATCACAAAAAAACAAAAAAACCACACTGATTAAGAAACTTCATAGTACAATTTGTTTTTTTTAAAAAAAAATTTGTAAATAACTAAAAGAGACAGTTCTCCCCATTGCAAATTAAGACTGCTTTCCTAATACCTTTGATTAGGAAGTTAATCACCCAATTATTGAGGGTGAACGAGCAGAAAATTTCGATCTTAATCATAAATAAAAAAAAATAAAAAAAGAGGAAAAAAAAAATTGATAAATTTCTCTGTCTTGATCATGCTACCATTGATTGATATATAAACGTATAAATTTTTGGGGGTAGCTAGCTAGTTGTGAGCATATATTGGTCATGGCTGACCAAACAAGCAATGTTTGATGAGAACTCTCATTTGGATGCATTTAGTAAAAAACACATGTCAATATCAATACAAATTAATATGCCATTAATTCAAGATTACTGTTTTTAGCATTTCATGATTCTCTTTGGAAGCAGTTTTCAAAGATATATATAAATGGGTGTCAAAGCAAGTTGGCAAATTCAATTAAAGTTGTCATGCCCTAATTTGGAAATAATATTTTGTTATAATTGATATCGTCTGAAAGTATCCACATGCGCCTTTTAGTGTAGCTGATTTGTATGGTTATTAGAAAAATTTTTGTTTGATACCAATTACCATTATACTGCTTCTTAATTTGTTTATATATATATATATATATATATATATATATATATGAATGATATTTTAAGGAGGCGTTTGGTATCAATGCGGTTTTCTATTTTTTTTTTTTTTTTCAAATTTTAAAAAAATAAATATTAGAAAATATTTTTAAAAAAATTATTATTTTTTATTTCTTTCATATTTATCCATAAATATTTTAAAAATAAAAAATAGAAAACCAAAAATAATAAATTCTGATTTTTAAAATTTTATTTTTATTTTTAAAAAACAAAAAATAGAAAACAGAAAATGATACCGAACGGACCCTAAATTATTGACTTTTGTTTTTGTTTTAGGATATGTAATATTACAAAATTTGTTACTCAAATGTGCATATATTAATATAGTATCTCTTCATATAATGAAAAAATTCTTAGATAAATCTAATCTACCACATCATATTATAAACTAATTAATAATGATCTGGCACATACTACTCAAATGTGCACATTTTTAGTTCATTGTGTAGGATGAGGGTTACACAATGATCAATGGATAACTTCTCTCTCATCATATTGAACTGAATATATATTGATCGCATTAAGTTTAATGTTTATTATTTTTAAGTGTATTATTAATAGACCAATCAGATTAGAAGAAAGGTTTAAACGTTAACTCATGACTCTCCTCTATGTATAAATTGGTATACTATTTATCAAGTCGAAGACAATTGTCAATAATTCTTTTGTTAATTAGGTT
>CATKHJ010778365.1:0-12220 GCA_949750685.1 Vernicia montana | reverse complement strand
TATATATATATATATATATATTCTATTTTATTTACTAGTGCTATTTGAGCATTGTTCTATACCTGATTTGTTAAAATCATGATGTGTTCCATGCTTGTTGCACTTCATCACGCATTTTTTAACTACAGTAGTAGTAGTAGTACTAAGAGATATGGTAGACCAAAACATTATGCTACTGGAAAGTCTATTAGTATTGGAATTAAGAAATAAATTTGTTTTTATTTCATGATATTATTTTTTTTATATATAAAAATGAATCTTTTATATTTATTAGTGATATTGGTTTTGATCATTGCACATTATACGTAAGTATTTTAAGTTTTATATTTTGCGTTAATTAGCATTGTTGGTTTACTTTTTATAAGTTAAGGTGAATGTTTAAATATTGCTAGTGTTTTTAACTATATTAATATATGAAATTATGAATAGCGCTTTTAAATTTTGTGGACTATTAACATGTGATTTTCTTTATTAATTTATTTTATACAAATTAGAATTATTGTTTTTATATTTTGTGACCCAATAAATTTTTAAAGTTAATATTAGTAATTTTTTAATAAAAAAAATGAAATGGGGATGGGGATCTCTATAGGGGTGGGGATGAGGATTATCTCTCTATATATAATAAGGTGTGGATGAGAATGAGAGAAAATTATAGATAAAGGGATGGGAATGAAGAATGAATCCTCGTCCCACCCCGCCCCCTGATCATATATATATATATATATATATATATATATATATATATATATATATATATATATATATATATATATATATATATACACTAAATCATTAATACAATAGAATTTCTATATATGAATAATCTCTATATTATTATAAAAAATTTTGGTGCCAACTTAGATCAGTTGTAAATAAGAATAACTTCTAAATTATAATAAGTTATAATGTTTTTAAGTTTCATACTAAGAAAGTATACCTCTATATATATGATAAGGCTATAATATATTACATATTTTTTTTTATTTCAATATAATTAATTATTAAAATATATAAAATTGATAAAAAGATAAAATCAAGTCAAAAAACTTGCATCTATCTAAAAGATTTTTACACTTATCTATGTAATTTTTTTTAAATATAATTTTATTCATTTTCTATTAATATGTCAATACTTTATTATTTTTTAATCAGTGTTATCATTAAGAATGTTATTTTTGGGTGTTTTATTTATACTAGAAAAAAAAATTATACTATACTTCTATTAAATTATAACCTCTCAATAAAAATATAATTAGTAGAGTTTCAAGGGTATTTTTATATAGAGATTCTACTCTATAATGATCATTATTCCCTCATACAGCTTCCTTCAATTCATTTTCTTTAAGCCCAAACCGTAATGACAAGTTCTGGAAGAGTTTGTCTCTATCCATTGACCGATGGTAGGGGGAGACAAAAGGGGCCATAATCTCTTTTAACTTTTAAAATATAAAATTTTTTTAAATGTAAAATTATAAAAATTTAGTTATAAATTATATTTAGCCTCTTATTCTAAGTGAAATTTTTTCTTAAATATATAGAAATTAACTTAATTATATATATCACCTTCATATAAATTATGGTTTAAAAAATTTCACACTCTATGTAAAAAAAAAAAAAAATTTACCTCCGTGTCTACCACTCTATGCAGGTATTTTGTGTACGTCTCACTGATTTTCCTATACGTACCATGAGAAAATTTAGTCTGATTTTTATTAATACAAATTCTTTTTTTTTTTTTTTTTTTTGGTCAACTGTCAACTATTTATAAGGGTTTTAATGATAGTGTTAGGTATAAGGGTTTTAATGATAGTGTTAGGTTGAGTGTAAGGTAACCAGTGCACTGGCAGAGGGAGGGACCAATAGTAGGGTTGTAATCAAATCGAGCTCAATTTTAGTATGTTCATGCTCGGCTTAATATTTTTTTTTCGAGTTCGAGTTTTGAATTGAATTTTAAATCGAATTTGAAATAATGTTCAAATTTAACTCGTTTAAACTCGAGTCGAACTCGAGCTTGACTCGAGTTCAGTTCGTTAATAAATTATAATTCAGCTCAGTTTGAGTTCGATTCGTTTTGAAATTCGTTTATAATTTATCAAAATACTCAACTTTCTAGATATTTATTTCTAATAACATAATTATAACAATATAAAAGTAAAAATATTCAATTAGTGAAAAAAAAAATTCAATCATAAAATTGAGCATTACATGTATTACAAAGATATTACTCCCTCATTCATTTTTATGTGTTATTTTTTGTTGTTTTATAAAGATTAAGAAATAATTAATTACGTTAAGTTCAAAAAATAAGATGATTAAATTATCCTTATTGATTATAGAGTAATGGATAATATGTGTATTAATTATAATGTAGATAATAAGGATATAATTGAAAAAAAAAATAAAGTCTTATTGGTTTCCTAAAGTGACAAATATTTTTAAAAAAAATTCCTTAAAAAACATTAAATAAAAAGGAATGGAGGGAGTAATTAATAAAAAAGATATTTTTAAAAATTAGAATATTAGATTACATAATTATTACAACGTTTTTGAATGCCGCCACAAGAATGGCAAAATAAATCAAAGAAAAATAATGAAAAAAATGGAGTCGCCACCGACTGATTTGTTTTAAAAGACTCAGTTAGAAACCTTTGAAAAATTAGTCTGTTAAACCAAATATAGGATTCGAGAGTCGAAAATACAGTGGGAAGGTGTTAGGTACCCACCATATTAATTTTGAAAAACATTTTAGTTAGCCTTAAATTTTATTTCTCTATTATTTACTCAATTTATCTATTTCATTTTTAAATTTAATCAATTATAAGTGAAATTAAATAGAATATTCAAATATTTATTTTTTACTCATTATTTATTTATTTATTTATTATCATTATTTTTTAGAAGAAATTAATTGAAGATTTAATGAAAGAGTAATTTAACTTGAGCTCAAATCCTTTTTATTATTTTATTATTTTTAATATTATTTAATTATCTCTCAAGAAGATAAAATTACAATTAAAATAATTTTATTTCATTAAAATATAAGTTATTTACAAATAAAATTCTACAAATTATAAATTAAAAATAATTACAATTTAAAATAAAAATAATCTTCAAAGCCCCCTTTGATTTTTTTTCGATCACAGCCCGTTCTGCAATAAAAAAAAATAAAAAAGAGAGCAGTCCTAATCTAAAAAATTATTTTAATAAAGAGAAAATAAAAATAACTTTTATCTATTTTTTTAAAAAAAAGTGGACTCAAATTAATATATTTTCAGGAATTTCTTAAGGAGCAACTTAATTTTGGCATACTAAAATTAGAAACTAAATAAAATGACTCAGGGTTCAAAATTAGCTATCAAAATGATTTGGGATCCAAAATTTAACTTTTAGACATTTCATTGATTTGATTTAAAAATGATAGCTATTTCAAGTCAAACCGAATCAAACTATTTAATTCTAAAATTGGCGCACCTAAAATTATGCCACTTCAACTTAAGAATTCTGTTTCGTGGGTTTGATCCTCATCATTGCCCAAAATAAAATAAAATAAAAATGATTTTTAGATAATTGGTAAATCATTCAAAATAACATATTTTATTATTTTATATTATCAATTTAAGCCCAAGTCAAATTTCCATATTTATATCAATTAATTTCTTCTATTTTTATTTAAATCATTTTATTGTCAAAATTTAATTTATTGATTAATAGTTTCCCTCTTTTGTGTAATCACTGTCAGAAGTATCCATGAAAAGCCTCAAGAGTAATGATGAAAGAGAGATCGGCTCATCAAATCACTATTAGTCCATCGTTGGCCACCACAAACCGAGACTATGTGTGCTTTGTGTAATGTAATAAAATATATATATTTTTATTATTTTTTTTCTTTTTACTCTTATAAAATCATACATTCAAAATATAAATAAAAGCAAAAAATAAAATTAATTATTACAGCCCAAATAAAATACTAAAATCTTCCAAAATTTCAAATTTATGACCTGTCAAAGAACATTAAGTTAGTACCCAACATAAATAAAAAAAAATAGATATATTCGACATTTTCATTTTTTTTTCTATTTTTCTTTTATCTTTTTACTCCTTTTTTCGAATCAAGGATTTAACAAATAAACTTATTAATTGAACATTAAAAACCATACAAAAGAAAAAAAAAAGAAAATAAGCAAATAAATAACTAAAACAAAAAATGGGCTCAAAATATCATTTTTCAGAAAAAATTTCCAAGGAGCAATCAAATTGTGGCTAACAAAAACATTAAATTATAAAATTAAATCAATAGATTCAAGATCAAAAATTAACTTTTAATTATCAATTTTAACTATTATAAATCATAATTTTCCAAACTAAAATTAAAATGATGAATTTAATTATTTTCAAAATTTGTCATACCACAATTAAACCGCTTTAACTTAGAAAAATTCGACACTAAAATTAGGTATAGTTATCATCATAGCCCCTACACCAATGACACAGTAATAATCTAAACACCAAACACAGATTCAAAAATAATTTGCCAACTTGTCAGACGCAAATTTCAATCACGATATGCATCAATACCACCAGATAGGGCTGCAATCGAGCCGAGTTTTAGCATGTTCAGGATCGGTTCAATATTTTTTTTCCGATCTCGAGCTTTGAATCGAGCTTTGGATCGAGTTTGAAATCATGTTCAAATTTGGCTCATTTAAACTCAAGTCGAGCTCGAGCTTGACTCGAGCTCAGCTTGTTAATAAATTATAATTCAGCTAAACTCGAGTTCGATTCGTTTTGAAATTCGTTTATAATTTATCAAAATACTCAACATTCTAAATATTTATTTCTAATAAAATAATTATAATAAAAATACTTAAAACTAATATAAAAGTAAAAGCATCCAATTAGTGAAAAAAAAAATCGAATCATAAAATTGAGCATTATATGTACTATAAATATATTACTCTCTCCATTTCTTCTTATGTGTCGTTTTTTGTTATTTCACAAAGATTAAGAAATAATTAATTACGTTAAGTTCCAAAAATAAGATGACTAAATTACCCTTATTGATTATAGAGTAATGGATAATATGTGTATTAATTATAGAATAGATAATAATGATATAATTGAAAAAAATAAATTAAAATCTTATTAGTTTCCTAAAGTGGCAGTCCGGATTGGTAGTTTGGGTATCTTGTACGAACCAGGAAGAGCAATGAAGGGCTAGATCTTAGCAGACTTTGTAGCTGAACTCACGCCAATTGAGGGAAAATCTCTGCCAGAGAAGAAAGAGGTGTGGGAGATGTATGTGGATGGAGCTGTGAGCTCAGAAGGCTCGGGTATCGAAATAGTGTTAAAAGGTCCCCACACGGTAATTATTGAATACGCTGTAAAATTGGATTTCCCGATCTCCAATAATGCAGCGGAATATGAGGCATTACTAACTGGCCTTTCACTGGCTCGGGAGATAAAAATGGAACATCTAATAATCTGCAGTGATTCTCAGCTAGTTGTCAATCAAACTGATGGTAATTATGCTATGAAAGAGGCATCATTGAAAAAGTATTCGGAACTTGCCAAACAGGCTCTTCTAGAAGGAGGTCAGTTTGGTAGTTGGATAATAAAACAGATCCCTAGGGCTGAGAATGAGAGGGCGGATGAGATTGCTAAATCAGCGGCTGTGGGTAGAGAAGCTATCCTAAAGAATATACTCACTGGTTATTCAAAAATACCCCACGACAGAGATCATGCCAATGCTGCCAGTGAATTGGGAGGGAAGTTGGATGGATCCTATCATCCAATACCTCTCTAAAGGGATATTACTAGAAAAGAGATTAGAAGCACAATGGGTAGTAAAAAGATCAAAGAGATACAGCTGGTATAAAGATGATCTCTACCGCCGATCCAAAACCCATCCATGGTTGAAATGCATCTGAACAGAAGATGGAAACTATGTTTTAAGAGAAATCCATAAGGGGATTTGTGGGTCGCATAAGGCAAGCTCCAGCCTTGCCAGGAAAACACTACTGCAGGGGTACTACTGGCCCACCATAAAAAAGGATGCTTAAGATATGGTTCGATATGCTTAAGATGTGTTAAATGTTAAAAGCACTCGATAGTACCCCGACAACCTTCTAGAGTGCTCTCCCCAATTGGTTGTCCACGGCCTTTTCAACAATGGGGAATAGACATCCTGGGTCCATTTCCACCTTTTGTTCGACAGACAAAGTTCCTTATTATAACCATTGACCATTTCATCAAATGGATCGAGGCAAAACCTCTAGCAAGGATCACGCAAGAATATATCCAGTTTTTTCTTTAAATCTATGATTTGCAGGTTTGGTATTCTAGAGACCATAATTTTAGACAATGGCAAGCAGTTTGATTCCGCCCAGTTCAGATCCTTTTATAGGGATCTCTATATTGACCTTTGGTTCACTTCGGTGGCTCATCCCCAAACTAACAGGCAGACGGAAGTGGCGAATCGCATTATCTTACAAGGATTAAAGAAAAGACTCAATGAAAGGAAAGGACATTGGGCTGATGAATTATACAATGTTCTTTGGAGCTACCGAACTACTCCAAGAGTGCCTACGAGTGAAACACCATTCTCCCTCACCTATGGTTCGGAGGCAGTAGTACCTGTGGAAATCGGTCTGCCAAGTTTCAGATCAGAACAAACAGGGGAGATTGATCAAGAAATGGAATTAAGAGTCAACTTAGACTTGCTAAAAGAGAAAAAAGACTTGGCTTGTGAGAGAACAGCAGCATATAGGCAGAGAGCAGCCAAGTATCACAATCGCCGAGTCAAGGAAAGGATTTTCAGAGAAGGCAATCTGGTCCTTAGAAAAATAAAAATCGTCAGAGGCAGTGTAGGGGTAGGTAAATTACAACCCAACTGGGAAGGCCCCTACATAATATCAAAGGTCATTGGACTTGGAGCCTATAAGTTAATAGATCGCCATGGTAATGTTCTTCCCCGAACATGGAACTCGAACAATTTGAGGATCTACTACCAGTGATAGATCAGTCCTCTCTACTTTAGTTTTTCCAATTCTTTTTGTATTCTTTTAATCTTTAATTATAGCATGTCCATTACCTGAAAATATGTATATGCAATTGATTATCATCATATTTTACGGGATTCAATCTATTTTTGTATTTCAGAATGTTAATAATAAATCTCCAATCTGGACAAACTTGAGATCCAGAGTTCTTCAATTTTGAATGCTCCAATTTATTATTTATAAAGAAGAAAATCGCTCCAAGGAATAGGCGAACTATAAAGTTCTCCCAAGACTTCCTATATTATATCCATAAAGATATTGGAATAGGCGAACTTTCAAGTTCGCCTAAGACTTCCTATATTTTATCTCCAATGAAGAATGGAATAGGTGAACTTTAAAATTCGCCCAAGACTTCCTATATTTTATCTCCAACGAGGAATTGAATAGGCAAACTTTAAAGTTCGCCCAAAACTTCCTATATTTTATCTCCAACGATGAAAAGAATAGGCGAACCTGCAAGTTCACCCAAGATTTCTTATAGTATACGTCCAAGGATAAAAGAAATAGGCGAACTTTAAATTTTGCCTAAGACTTCTCATATACATATACATTACTTTTAAGATGAAAAGGAAGAGACAAAAGTAGAACTAAAGATTTGTTTTTCATTAATTGTTAAAGAAATTACAAGGCATTCTAAGCCTGATCTATTACATCATCTCTACTATCTACAGGGGAATGCCATAATCGGTAACAGTCAAAGGGGGTTCTTCCATAGATGGGGATCAATGACCATCGTCTGTGGTTGGAGGTGGAGGAATGTTAAATTCTTCTTTAGGGAGAGGTGGAATATTCTCGTCCCCAGGAGATAAAGGCATATCCCCTTGTTCATCAGGGTAAATATCCTAAACGAAGTCAAAATCGAGCTCTGAATACTTGCTTTGCACTTCAGCCAACACTTTATCCTGGTAAAAGATCAGTTTGTTAGCCGTCAGCTCTGCATCTTTTTTCCGAGCTTCTTTCTCCTTCCGAAGCTCTCCAGCCAGACGATAGGTCTCTCCTTCCAAGTTCTGCATCTTTTTCTTTTTCTCCTCCAGCTCAGATTGCAGGGTAGTCACCCGGCTCAGGAGGTCGAATTCCAAAGCAAGGGACTTCGCCTTTTCCTCCTCTATGGTTGTTAGGTGTGACTCCCGGAGCTGGTCAAGCTTTGCAGAGAACTTCTTCTCCTGCTCCTTTTTTACCCGAGCCTATTCGGCCTTCAAGTCATCCTTTTGAGTCCTCATTCTCTAACGAAGCTCGAAGAGAATGCGGGAGGTTTGCACAGTCAAGAAATTGAAGGAATCAACACAACCCATAATAACACAAGAAATTACAGTAATCAGTATATACCTCTAGCAGATGCCCAAAAACCAACCCTGCAAGCTCCACATTCGATAGGTCAACTACAAGGTTATCATCGGTAGCGAGCTGTACCGATCGCATGATATCTATTACGACAGAGGGATCACGAACAGAAGCTCCCTTGCCATATTTCCAAATGACCATCTCTATAAGATTGGTTAGCTCACTTAAAGACGGTTCGTCTGGGGCAGGACGAAGCCTCTTTAATCGCCCAATGGCGCTTTCAAGGGCAAATCTTTTTACTGAACCTTCGGTAGGTTTTGCTTTAAAAGGATCGCAGAAGGATCCTTTTAAGCTATAGGCAAAACTGGAGCGACTGTTGATGTTTTGGGGTGTGAACTTTCAGCTGCACCCTTCGCTTTGAGTTCTTTAGCCCTCTTCTCCTTCTTTTTTTTTTCCTTTATTAGCTGAACTACGGACTTCATCTCTACAATCAAAATAAGAGATATAGTTAGGTAATGTGTCAAACATTTGCAATTACAAGCTCGATAAACAATGTTTAATACCAACAGAAGGGTCAGTAGCTTTTGATTATGATTTTGACTTCTTAGTAAGATCGCCAAAGAAATATTCATGAAGCAACTCTTATTCAGATATTGGTACAAGGCTGCTGAGTGTAGTAACACTCTTCTCTTTTGATTGAGTCAGGCTAGGTAACCTACTCGGTGGGGTTATAGTAGGACTCTCAACCTAGGAGTTTGGGAGATCACCCCATCCCCCTTTGTAGGATACTATAAAAAAAACTTATTCTTCCAGTTTTTAAAGGAAAAAGGCAGGAGAAAGATCTTCTTCTCGCTTTGGAAACTGAAATGTTAGAACCCCTTTCTGGCCACCAAGGGATACAGTTCCCTCACTACCCTATTGGTAACTTCATACCCCTCTATCTCTCCTATGATCCTAAGGCCAGCTACTACCTTTCAGGAATTCGGATGAAGCTGGCAGATAGGTATATTATATTCCTTCAATACAGTTCTATACAAGGGATGAACAGGGAATTTGAGACCAGACTTTAGGTCATCTAAATACACTAGTCTATCCAGGTCACCCAACTTTTGATTGGCAAAAGTCCCAGGGTTGGGGATCCTAAGCTCATACTCTAGGGGAATATTGAATTTACTCTTGATAGAGTGTATAAGTTCAGTTGTTAAGTCGCTGGTGAAAGTTTTTGGTATCCTACGAGGTTCGGATTCTTTGTTTTGGATGTTTGGGTGTCGAGATGTAGTAACCGAACCCTTTTTCGAAATTATAGATCGCCCAACTTTCTCCATAGGGCGAGGGATGCTTTTTTTAGTACTAGAAGGTACTACCACTTGCAAGGGGGGACTGGTTTATACATATATATAGGGAGTCAGGAGAAGGCATTCGAGACCGATCCGACACGGAGGTATCACTACTGTCAGAGCACTCTCGAGACTGGTTTTGAGAATCCTCAACATCACTCATTTCGGGTTTTTTAACTGTGTTTCTCTAACAAAAATCGAAAAGAAAGAGAATAAAGATAGAAAACTAGGTAAGGAAACTTACTGGAAGAAGATTTCAACTGCTCCGACGAACTTCCTTGAAAGGTTTAAAAAAGACAAAGTAAGATGATGAATTACAATAACAGAGAAGATGAATTAAAATTGGTGAAAGAGCCCAACGGGTATTAGAGAGCCTTATTTATAGGCATAAACACGATAACCGAAGAGTTTCTAGAGTTTTCCTTTAAGGACACGTGGCAGGTAAAGGTGAAGAGTCTCTGCAATTGCTGTCGTTTCGGTTCTCGAGTTGAGCAGGAAAGTGAAAAACTTCGCGCTTAATATTATATTCATCTAAGCTATTAATATGCGATACATCGCCCGATCTGGATTGTAAATCATAGATATGACTTCGAGTCTTTGACTCGAAATTGTTGGGGGGACATATGATGCACCTCAATCTGAATGAGCCTCCCCAAGCGAGCTATGAGCTCGCCCAATATCAAAATGACCTAGTATACATCGTTTACCCAAGATCGCCCAGACATGTTTTGCCCGAACTACCGAGCATTCTTGAAGATTGCCAGATCTACATAGGAATGATCCTTGAAGCCTGTTATGGCTTTTTCATCATGTTCTCTACTTCCTAAATAATAGGAAGTCATTATCCCACTGCTTGGACACTTAGTGGTCCTACTTTTTAGGGACTTGCTCCCCATGGCAGCCTCCTATAAAAGTTTTCAGAGGCCTCATAATTCAGATTACGCATTCTAAACACCAAAAAGTCTTTCTATTTTCTTTAAGAAGAATCACCTACTGACTTTAGCATCAGAGAGTTCACCCAAGCGATTCGCCTGACCTCTCTAACTCTATTTTGCAGGTTCATACAGTGCGGATCATACTCAGTGTGGGCTTGGAATCACTTTAACCCACATCACTCTGTTCACTCGATCTCTTTCTCTAAAATCCTTAACTTTTTCATTCTTAATCATAAGATCTAATTATTGATGGTTCTTGCTTCTAATCGAGGTATTTAGAGTTTGATTTGCTAATTCACTCGCTCGACCTTAAGAAAATTATCACCGTTGACGCTTTGCGGCTATTTACGAAGCTCAAGTTTTGTGTTTTATTTTCAGAGTTCATTTCTTATAATTTTTATCGGTTTCTTTCCTTTTAAATTTTAAGTCAATATGTTATGATTTTAAGACTTGTAAAGTAGCAATTGTAATTTTGTATCTGAAGATTTATGTGTTGTTTTGGTGAATTTATTTTGGAGAATGCATTCATTATTAGCCTCTGTGAAGCCAGAAAAGTAAAATAAAATAAAAGCAGAGAAGGCGAGAGCTAAAAAAAGGTCAGTGAGGGAAAAAATAAAAAAAAAAAAAAGAAGCAGAATGAGAGAAGAGAGAGCGGATGTGAGGGAAGAAAAAGAACATAAAAAAAAAGAACCAAAAAAAAAGGAAAAAAAAGAATAGGAAAAAAGGAAAAAGAGATAGCAGAAGTGATGGTGAATACTGGGTTTTGTTGCTTTTTTTTACGTTAATTTAAATTTGGGTTCTGTTTCTTTTTTTTTTTTTATATCGATTTGTGGTTTTGTTTCCTGGCTTTCTTCGATCGATTGTGGTTTTGTTTCTTGGTCTTTTCAGATCGATTGCAATCAACTCTGCTTCTTTTTTTTATCACACTACTAGAATTCATTAAATTAGCGATGAATTTTTAACGACAGAATTGCGACGAAAATATGGACTGAAATTATAAAATAAATTGCGGAGGATTTGCGACAGAATTACGATGAAAATTAGCGACGGATTAATCCGTTGCTAATTTTGGCGCCATGTAATTGCATCATTTTTAGCAACGGATTTTGAAAATTTAGCGATGAATTAATCCGTCGCTATTTTTTACAGAGCAAAACCAAAATGCACCATTTTATTAAAACTTCATAATTCGTCGCTATTCCCTCTCCAATCCGTCGCTAAAATTGAAGACCTAAATTAAAATCAGATCTCTTCTTCTTCCCCTGGCTGCGCAACCCATTCCCTTCTTCTCTTTGTTTCTCACCATCTCCGCTCACCATCTCCGCTCTGTTTCTCTGAGTTGTTCCATCTCCGTGCTCGTTCTCTGCCACTGCCACTCCATCTGCTTTGGCGTGGTGCGCAACAACTTCGCAGACCACCGAAGCTCGACCGTAGCAACTTTAGGTGAGTCTTTTTTTTTTTTTTGTATTGTTTTTAGGTTAATTGTTGTTTAATTTTTTTTTTACTGTTATTGTTTCTGTATTTGTTTTTTATTGTTGTTAAATTTTTTTTTCTGTTTTTTGGGTATTTTGTTTGTTGTTGTGTCGTATGTTTTTAGTTTATTTTT
>CATKHJ010778065.1:0-14172 GCA_949750685.1 Vernicia montana | reverse complement strand
GGATAAGTATGAATTTATATTTTATTATTTATTTAAAAATATGTGGTGGAGGAAATTTACTATAAATTAGAATTTGTAAAATACAAACATATATCAACAATAATTAATTAAAGATGATGATGAGAAATGTCGGTGTCCCTCCTCATCATGCATTTCGGCCCAACATAATATGATTATCATTATTTTTATTATTATTTTAGTACTATTATTATTATTTTTCTAAAGTTAAAAATTTTAATAATTCGTTCATTTTTCCCTTATATTCTATCATACTCGTATTATTAATTAATTACCTACTATTTATTTATCCATCAATAGTACAATACTCATATATGTATAAACACTTATTTCACATAATTAAATTCATATAATCTCAAGGAAATTTTCGTAATTATTTTCTTTGGGGTTTAAGCTAAACTTATATAAGTAAACAATTAAATTATATTATTCAAGACTTATAATTCATGTTATAACTAGGGAAAAGTCTAAAGTATTACATTAGGGCTTTATATGATATTCCTAATACCTTTAAGCTTCGTTTACCCGAACTGGGGACGTTTGTCGATCAGAAATTGGGCGATCTAGATAGGATGATCTATCTAGAAGACCTGGAGTCTGGTCTTCGATTCCTTTTGCCTCGTCTATATACCGATGTACTTTGGAAATATAATATCCCGATCTGCCAACTTCATCCTAATTCTTGGAAAATATTAGTCGGTCTTAGGATTTTGGGGAAGGTTCATGGGTTCAACATTACTAGCCGGGAGGTAAGGGAGCTGTACTGCCTTGTGGCGAGAAAGGGGTTCGATCATTTCAACTTCCAAAGTGATAAGAAAATTTTTACTTTGCCCTCCTCTCTCAAAAACTAGAAATAAAAATTCTTTATTATTTCCTATAAGCAAGGATGGGTTGATCTTCCCAACCTTTGGGTAGTTAACCCGAGGATGTCTCCTTTCGGTGGTCTCCGATCTTTGTCTTCTAAGGAGGAGAAACACATGGAGGTTTTCTCAAAACTAAGCCCTATATCCTGTATCAATCTAATTTACGATCATTTCTTTGGGGATTCTTTTGGTCCGAAGAAGAAATCCCGATATAAAGCTTTTGCCCAACCCATCCGTTAGTATAATCCGTTGACCAATCTTTCTGTTGTGTCTATTTATGTTTGAGTTCTATGTTGATCTTTATTTTATTTATTTTTATTTACAGAGATGAAGTCTTTGGCTCAACGGATGAAATAGAATAAGCTCACCAAGTCTACGTCTGTTTCAGTAGACAGACCATCTGTGGTGAAGAAGGCTGCTCCTCCTCCTCCTCCGCTACTTCCTGTGGCGGATGTCTCCGCTGGTGATCCTTCGGTTCCTTCAGCTTCTGTTGGATCTTCAAAGAGAGGTCCCCCTGAGGGCCCCACAGGGCGGTCAATAAAGATACTTCGCCTGACTGTAGAAGACATCAATCTTGACGAACTAACAATGTTTGCCAAGTCTGTTGAAGATAAATATGGTGAGGAGGCTTCCGTTCGTGATCCCTCCGTAGCCATTGACATTATGAAGGCGATCCATTTAACAGTTGATGGTTAGAGTATGATCGATTTTACCAACGCCTAGCTTGCAGGATCTGCTTATGGGTACATTTTTTAGGTATGTGACTATTATGTGTCTTCATAAATTCCTTTTATTTTGAGCGGTGGCGCTCATTATATATTTTTTACGTGATTGTAGGTTGCGAACATTATTTTTGAGCTTCGCCAGCGGATGCGATCTCAAAAAGATGAACTGCGATCGGAGTGGGCTCGACTTAGGGAGAACCTGGAGGTTGATCATGCTTCAAAGGTCGCCCATCTCCAGACTTCTCTTGATGTGGAGAAGAATAAGTATAAAGATATGGAGACTAAAAATAAAGAGATGGAGGCCGAACTTTTGGGGCGAATTTTTTCATTGCGCTCTGAACTTGATTCGAGCTAGTAAGAGATTTGCTAGCTTAAAGAGGAGGCTGAGAAGGAGAAGCTTGCAAAGGAGAAGTATGAGGAGGCGATGGCAAACAAGTTCCTTTCCTACCAGGAAAACATTTTGGCTGCTATCCGAAGTAAATATCCTGAGCAAGATTTTGATTTTATGGGGGAGATTTATCCGAATGAAGATGAAGATTCTATGATCCCCCCTTCTTTCCCAGTGGTTGATCCTATCAGCGATCAACTTCCTTTAACTATTTCTGATTATAATGTTGAGGATGTAATAGAAAGAACTGATGTATAACTTATATTTTTATACTTTTTCTTTATTCTCAATGAGAACTTCTTTATTTTTGGCAAGTCTCCCCATTCTCCCTTTTATTATTATTATTATTATTATTATTATTATTATTATTATTATTATATGCGATCTTGGGTGAACATATAGTTTGTTCATCTTGTGCCAATTTTTTTGAATAGGGAGTTTTGGGTGAACTCTTAGTTCGCTTATCCCGTGGTGATTTCTTTTAGAGAATCTTGGGCCAATTTATAGTTGGCCTATCCTGTGGTGATTTTCTATATAGGGAATCTTGGGCGAACTCTTAGTTCGCCTATCCCTTGGCAATTTTCCTTTAGGGAGTCTTGGGCGAACTTTTATAGTTGGCCTATCCCATAGCAATTTTTTCGAATAGGGAATCTTGGGCGAACTTTTATAGTTGGCCTATCCCATAGCGATTTCTCTTTAGGGAGTCTTGGGTGAACTTTTATCGTTGACCTATCCTATGGCGATTTTCCGAATAGGGAATCTTAGGCGAATTTTATAGTTGGCCTATCCCATGGTGATTTTTTTGAATAGGGAATCTTAGGCGAACTTTTATAGTTAGCCTATTCCATGGTGATTTTCCGAATAAGGAATCTTGGGCGAATTTTTATAGTTGACCTATCCCATTGCGATTTTTCTGAATAGGGAATCTTGGGTGAATTTTTATAGTTGGCCTATCCCATGGCGATTTCCAACTCCCGTATTGCCTTTGGTGATTTTTGCTTTTCTTAGGACTAGTCCTTCTTCCTGAAAAGTCCTTTCTTTAACTCTTCGGCTGTGGTATCGAATCATTCTCTGTCTGTAGGCTGCTGCCTTCTCATAAACTGTATCCTTATTTTCTTCCAATAGATCTAAATTAATTTTGATTTCCATTTCTTGATTAATCTCCACGGGTACCACAGCTTCATATCCATATGTTAAGGAGAAAGGTGTTTCTCCTGTTGGTTCTCTAGGCGTGGTTCGGTAGTTCTAAAGTACGTTGTATAGCTCTTTTACACATTTACCTTTTCTGTCATCTAATCTTTTTCTTAACCATTGGAGGATGATCCAGTTTGCTACTTCTGTTTGGCCATTGGTTTGTAGGTAAGCTACCGAAGTGAACCGTAGATCAATATAGAGACCTCTGCAGAAAGATCTAAATGGTGCATAGTAGAACTGCTTGCCATTATCCGAAATTATGATTTCTGGTGTACCGAACCTACAGATAACTGATTTTCAGAAGAAATCTGTAACATTTTGTTGGGTGATTTTTGCCAAGAGTTCGGCTTCGATTCATTTTGTGAAGTGATCGATGGCTACTACCAAGAACTTGTATTGTCTTATTGCAGAAGGAAAAGGTCCTAAAATGTCGATCCCCTATTGCTGAAAAGGCTAGGCGCATCCGATAGGAGCAAGTTCTCTTGAAGGCTGCCTGGGGATGGGTGCATGTTCTTGACACTGAATACATCGGCTAACCTTTTCTACTGCATCTTTCTTCAACGTAGGCCAATAGTATCCTTGTAGTAGGGTCTTTCTGATGAGGCTGGAGCTTACTTCATGGGCCCCACAGATCCCTTCATGAATTTCTCTTAGCACATAATCTCTGTCCTCTAGGCAGATGCATCTTAGCCAAGGATAAGTTTTAGATCGCCGATACAGATCCCCTTCATACCAGCTATATCTTTTGGTTTTATTAATTACCTTTTTAGCCTCCGATCTTTTTTCAGGGAGAGATCCTTCTGCTAAGTACCGAATTAGGGGTTCCATCCAGCTCCCTTTCCATTCTACTAGCATTATGGACTGTATCTCTGTTGTGGGGGAATTTTGGATTTCTATGGGGATCTTCCTTAAATTTCCTATTTTTCCCGTTGCCGCTGATTTGGAGATCGAAAAATTTTCCATTCGAATTTCCCTAGCTAAGGAGAGTCCTGTTAATATAGCTTCATATTCAACTGCGTTGTTAGAGATCGGAAAATTCAATTTTACAGCATGTTCGATTATCAATCTGTAGGGTCCTTTAATCACGATCCCTATCCCAGATACTTCTGCTCCAATTGCACCATCCACAAACATCTCCCATTCTTTTTTTTTTCACCCCCTATGTTTCTTTTATAGTTAGAGTCAGTTCGGCCACAAAATCTGCTAGTGTCTGTCCCTTCATCGCCCATCTGGGTTCATACATTATTCCTAGACTTCCGATCTTGACCACCCATTCTGAGATTCGCCCTGAAGTCTCTGATTTTTGTAAAAAATTTCTTAGGGGTAGGTTAGTTCGGACTATCACTTGATGGGCTTCACAATAATGCCTTAATTTTTGTGTGGCCAAGAGTAGTGCTAGGGTGTGCTTTTTCAATGTCGAGCATCTTAGTTCGGCATCTTGGAGTACTCGGTTGACATAGTATATCGGGTACTGCTCTATCGATTCCTCCCTTATTAATACTGCTGCTATGGTCTCTACAGTTGTAGATAGGTATAAATAGAGTTTTTCCTCAAGTATAGGGCGACTCAGCAAGGGAGGGTTAGTTAAGAATTTCTTTAATTCTTCAAAAGATTTTTGACACTCTTCTGTCCATTGGAAGTCTTTCAGGTTTTTTAGTGCTTTAAAAAATGGTAGACATCTTTTGGCCGAATATGAGATGAATCGTCCAAGTGCTGCTATTCGTCCATTTAACTTTTGAACTTCTTTCTTATTGCTGGGCGGGTTCATTTTGAGGATCGCTTTGATCTTGTTAGGATTTGCCTCGATTCCTCTTTGGGAGACCATATATCTTAAAAATTTTCCAGCTGAGACTCCAAAAATGCACTTTTCAGGGTTCAATTTTAAGTTGTAGTATTTCAAGATCTTCAGAACCATCTATATGTCTTTGGGGTGATCTTCGACTTTTTTACTTTTGATAATCATATCATCCACATAGACTTCTATGTTTTTGCCGATATGTTCTTTGAACATGTGGTTGACCAACCTCTGATAAGTCGCCCCAACATTTTTTAATCCGAACGACATCATTTTATAGCAGTATATCCCCTAATCTGTTACAAAGGATGTTTTTGCTTCATCTGATCTATGCATCTAAATATGATAGTATCCTGCTTTGGCATCAAGAAAAGAGTATAACTTATGTTCGACTGTTGAGTCTACTAGTTGATCGATGCTCGGTAAGGGGTAGTTATCTTTGGGGCAAGCTTTTTTCAGATTTGTGAAATCACAGCATTCGCCAACCATTCCAGGTAATGTACTTCCCGGATAGCCCCTGCTTCCAACAGCTTTTAGATTTCTTTGGCGATGGCGATTTGTTTCTCGGGTGAGTGTTTTCTCTTTTTTTGCACTACAGGCTTGATAGAAGGATCTATGTTGAGCCTATGGGTGATTACCTCTTTACTTACTCTTGTTAGTTCTTTAGTCTCCCAAGCGAAGGCTTTCGGATTTTCTTGTAATATTCTTCTAATCTCGGAGCTTGTTTCTTTCTTCAGTGTGGATCCGATCTGCACGACCTTTTCGATACCGATCTCTATTTTTTCAAATCTGCCTTTAGGCTTAGCTTATCTTTCCTTTTCGAGCTGTCTATTGGTTTAGCCTGTAGTGCTGGAAAAACTCCTTTTAAGGTATTGAAATAAGTTCGTCTGGCTGTCTTTTGGCAGCCTTTAATAACTGCTATCCCTTGGGATGTTGGGATTTTTATCATGAGGTATCTGATACATGTTACTGCACATGTGTCAAAAAGGATTGGTCTCCCGATGATTGCATTGTAGGCAAAGGGATATCTACCACCACGAATTCAGCATGTATCTCTTTTGTGATATCCTCATCTCCTAACTCCATATCTAGCATTACCAATCATTCTACTGGGACTGTTTTTCCTCCTAGGCCTACAAAAGATGTGGCCACGGGCTTCAAGTTTTTTTCAGTCAGACCCATTGTTTTAAATACAGATAGGGTGATCATATTGACGGCACTCCCATCATCAACTAACATTCTTCTTACTAAGAAGTTGTTCAATATTCCTGAAATGACTAGGGCATCATTGTGGGGGGTGATCACCTTCCGTCTATCTTCGTCCGAAAAAGTAACCGAACCAAATGTCTTAGTGGTTGATCTCTGTGTATTTATTGAATAGACATCTCTCACAGCGAGCTTTCTTTTGGTAGAGCTATCACCCCCTGAACTGCCTCCAAATATCATATTAATTTCCCCAGCTGCTTCCCTTCTTTGTCTTTTCTGTTCGATTTCTCTGGTTTTTGTTCTTTCATGGGATCTCCCTCGTTATGCCTTTTCTTTGTCCTGACAGACGAATCTTCTTACACCCGCTACTCCCTTTTGAATCAATTTCTCAATCTCCTCCTTTAAGTGCTAATATTCATCAGTATCGTGGCCTTTGTCATTTTGGAATTCACAGTATTTATTACTATCCCTCCTTCCTGCTGAAGAGCTGCTCATCTTCCGAGGCCATTGCACCTTCTTGCCATTGTCTTTGATCCACATTAATACACGTGATCGGTTCACGTTTAGTAGGGTAAATTGCTTGTTGTTTCCTTCCAGTCTTTCTATTATGTCCCTCTGTCTACTTCCTCCTTCATTATTTCTGCTGGGTCGATATCGGCAATCCCCTTGTTGATTTCCTTATCCTCTTGTTGAGTTTCCTTCTTTTTCTGCCTCTGATTAAAATCTCTCATTCCGTTATCAATTCGGATATGTGTCTGGGGGATCGCCATTAGAGTTGAAATAGTTTGAGGTGGGTTGGACAGCAGCTCCTTTCTTATATCATGATTTGAAGTCTCGTGGAGTATCGCTGTCTAGGCGATATCTTTATTTAGGTCTTCGATTTGGATCGCCTCCCTGTTGAAGCGTTTCAAATATTTCCTCAAACTTTCCCCTTCTCTCTGGACGATGTTCAATAAATCAGTGGATATCTTCTTAGGGGTAATAGAGGCAATAAATCGAGCTTGAAAGAGGGTGGAGAGTTGGGCAAATGACGTGACAAACTTTGGGGGTAAGATTTGGTACCAATCTTGAGCCAGTCCCTTTAGTGTAGTAGGGAAAAGTTAACATAGAACATGATCTAGGTGAGTTTGAGCATTAATCATGGTTTGGAATTTATGGATATAACTTTTGGGGCAGGTATTTCCCTCGTAGGATTTCATATGGGTAGGTATTCTGAATTTTTGGGGGTAATTCGCCTTGATGATGCTATCACAAAGGGGCGAATATGTTCTTAGATCGAAATCCATTTCGTTCACCCTGACCCCAATTTTTGTCATAACTTCCCGAACCTTTTTCTCTAAATTCCTTGGGTCTTCTTCTTGTTCCCCATCCGACCAAGTTTCGGTAATTGGATCTTTATCTGTCTGAGTAGCTCCATTCATAGGATCTGTATTCTCTGCTGCTGGCGCCACTGTTTGGGACTGCTGAGTTATGGCTTGTTTTAACTCTTTTAACTGGGTAGTGAAATCTGTAAAAGCGGCAAAAAAGGTTTTGCATAGTGGCTTGTGCTGTGATCGGGTCGTTTAAGTTTATGGGGTCATTAAGGTTGGGTAAGGTAGGTCCAGCCTGATGGTTAGCCTAGTGATTTTCTCTATTATTAGGAAGGTCAGGGAATAATTTGAGGCCTAGGCCCTCGTCCTCGTTCTCCGGATCTATGAATGTTTGTTGGGAAATCTAAATTGAATCTTTAAGGTGGTATTCCACGCTCACCGCACCAATTGATGTGCTCAGAAAGAATTTCAATCCCTGGTACATATGTAGGCGATCTCCTGTTCCTGCAAGACAGCAAATTAGAGGGTCCAGGCGATGTGCCTGGGAGACCACTCCGATACTTAAGTCAGAAAAGATGGAGATTATTATGCTTTTAGTCATTAAAAAGTGTTTAGAATTGTGTTACCCTTTTAATGGAGAGAAAGGGCCCTATTTATAGAGTTGTTTCCAAGGCGCCGAATCCTTCTTGGAATCGAATTTATTCTCTTTTAGTATAGTACACGGATATGGATTCTTATTTAGAATAGAATGTGGATTGTCATGGTGAGCTCCTAGCTCGCCTAGAGTGGTCGATTTATATTGATATGTAACAGATACAAAATTTGGAATAAATCTTCTAATTAAATCCATATGGACCTAGATACCCCAAGGGCATTCTTTTATGCATAATAATATTACGAACTTGATTTAGTGGCGAGTGTATATTTTAATTTGGGTAAAAATTTAAATATAAAATTTTCCTTTTCTTTATAAACCCAAGAAAATGAATAAAATGAATTGTACAATTAACACAAAAGACCTCACAAGGAAAGAAAAATCTTCCACTTTAAATTCATTTAAATTCTATTTTTTTTTTTATATATATTTGGTTCTGATTAGGATTTAAATTCGATATCTGACAGCTCTAAAAACAGCTCTAATACCATTGAATGAAAGCAATTTGAAAAAAGTTTCCAAAACCATAGTTTTCAAACCCGGCTTGATCTTAGAATTGGTGAAAGTAGAAGTTCACGGGTTAAATGTTCAACCGGAGTTGAACCGAAATTTTAAATAATAGCATATATTTATTATTTATACTAAGTGTTTGCTGATATGCATAGGTAACGCAGGTTAAATATTATGAACGAACGTTACAATCAGACAAAGAGTAAAGTAACGTTCATTACATATTATGAACGCTTGTTACGGAAGGTACTCGATTTATATGTGACCCGAACCAGTACGTAGACTGATTCCTAATTAAACCGATCAGGCTGGTCCGAGTTTGAAAACGTAGCCCAAAACACAATTACAAACCTACCGTAATCATTTTCAAAGATTTTTTTTTACTTAAAATACATTGTTTTGTATCACAAAATTATTTTTGAAAAATATGAATATAGTACAATAATATTTAATCCATGAAAAAAATGCTATAAATCTCTAAATAAGTACTTGTATATCATCAAATAAATTTTACTATAATTTTAAATTTTGATTGAAATTTTAAATATGTAATAGTTTATTATATAAAATAAATAATTTTTAATTTTTTTAGAAAATAATTTTTAAATTATGATATGAGTAAAAATTAATTATTTTATGTATCATAAAATAAGTATTATGTTCATATTTTATTTTATTTTTCATTGCCTCAAAATGTATACTTAATTTCTTTTACTTTACCTTAAAAAAAATTCTTTTACTTTGGATTTTCTGTCTCCATTTTAGTAATTCAAAATTTATTAGTTATATTACCCGTGATATTGTTGATTTAGAAACTGGAAACTATTGCTACAAGACCTAAACTGATAAAAAATAATAATTATGATTTATAAAATAGAAAGAAAGTATTTTTTTTTCCCTTCAAAAAAAGAAATCGGATTTTTCAAAAAAACAAAAGGTCAAAAGCGCAACTGACCTCTTAAACTGAGTTATATTGAGTAAATTAATATTTCGTTTATAAGATTTGACTTAATTAATGAAGTGGTTCATTCATTTGGCCAATCAAACTAAATTATTATTCAGTTTTGATTTCGTCAAATTTATTAGTCATTTCATTTAATTTTTATTGATTTTTCCGTTAAAAAGGTGGATAATTTATATAAAAAAGAAAAGAAAATAACTTTATAATATCCAAAATAACTCTCTATAATGGCTCCAAATTCAAGAATATTATTATTTCCTAAATTTACCCGAAAATTGAACAAAATTTACTCAAAAATTAAACATATGTAGACCAAATTTTGGATTTTACTAACAATGTACAAAATTTACAACAATTCAAACTATTGCACTTGGGAGATAGCATCACAAAGAAAAACCATTTACCCATGAAATCAAATGAAGCATAAAGCATGTATTTGACAAAAGCATAAAGCATGTATTTTACAAAGGCAGAGCATTTAAACTTCAAGAATCAAAACCCACTATGTGAAATTGCTAAACATAAAAAAGAAAAAGAGTACAATGGACAATACTAGGAGATTGAGCTTCCATTTTGGAAGAAAACAAATAAATAAGTTTTTTTTTTTGCCAAAGTAAATGATATTTTTTTATTGAAGGGGTATAAAACCTAAATCAGTACAACTTAGCATTATATATCTGATTAAAGTCCAACTAAGGAATAGGAATTTGGACTTAGAGTCCAATACAATACTACCCAACATGGGGGGTTTTACAATGGGCTCACAGCCCAAGAAATAAACATCTAGAGCTAAGTCTGGTTTTTCCATGGCCCAATGGCCATCTGAAGGTGAAAAACTTCCTTGCAAAACCTGCTCAACCCTCTCCTTGCTAGAACCCTCTATTGGCACCACCATCACCGCCGTAGACTGAGGGGAAGGATGAAGAACCCAGAAGAGCAAGATTGTAGTTGGGCTAAAATAAAAGAAGATGTACAACTAGATCCAAATATACACCTTCCTTAGATCTACAGATCCGCAAAAAAACCAAGGCATATCAGTAAAACACAACAAGATCTGTAAGGAATAGCCACTGGAACTAAGAGTTTTGACTCCGGTTGCCTCTGTCTCTCTTCTTTCCCATCTCCATCCCTCTAGACACAAAACCCACAGGATATAGAAACAAGAGGGAAGCCTATCATAGCCAAGATCTACCATGGCTAATACACTTAGAACACAGTAGATCGAAACCAAGAAAATCCAGATAAACAAAATGAAATAACCCGACATAATACGGGAGCAAAAAAGGATACACCTTAGCCAATTTATTAAAGGATCTAAACAATAAAAAACTAATAAAAAGCAAGCTATAAACAGAGAGGAAAAAGGGTAGTCCCTTCGGTGGCCGGAACCACCGGAGCGTCATCCTAGATGGGAAACTAACAGAAAGGCAGAGAGAGAGAAAGAAGAATTCCTCAATAAATGAGTTCCATTTTGAAAAAAAAAAACTCTATTTGATACCTTCTACGTGCATTTGATTGTGGTATAGTGATTGATAGAAGAACAAGAAGCATAAATTGGAACCTAGCATCACCGACCGCCTTTGTTGTTGAAATCGGCACTAATTGAAGTCATTTTAAGCTTGAAGTCACAATCCAGCCATTAGCCTTGATCGTCGCACCTGTTAAAAAATATAATAATAAAAAGGATGAATTACACTATGAAAACTAACTATAAATAATAAACACATGATCAAGAACACAAAAATTTATTTAGACTTGAAACGCGTAAATTTGCTTTTCTAAAAATGATATTTGCACCATCTTCTCAACAAGATTGCTATGATTTTAATGCAAATAGTTTTAGTGGATATGACAAACTTTTTTTTTTTTTTGAAAAGGATAATAAAATTCATTCAGAAAGATCAAATGCTAACGCATTACAAATAAAAACAGGGGGAACAGAACCCCATTCGTGGACATCAGACATAGAACAAGAAGCACGGGCTAACAAATGTGCAACCTGATTCGCTGACCTCCTAACATAACAAATTTCACAATCATTGATATCCTTCATCAAGGATTTACAATCAGAAAAAATCAGACCCAGATAGGAAGCATCATTAGTTGAAGAATTAATAGCTTAAACAATAATAAGAGCATCAGTTTCAACTATGACTTTGGAGAAGGAATTAGCTTTCAGCCAACTTAAAGCCTCACGAAAGCTCATGGCTTCTGAGATGGTAGCCTCTATTGGTCCTGCATAAGTCCCGTTCCCAGCTGCTATAAAATGGCCATTGCTGTTCCGCAGAACCCAACCAAACCCAAGCTGACCTTCTGACTGAAACACAGCCCCATCCACATTGCATTTAACCCAACCATTTCTTAGCTTCTTCCAACACATCACGCCTGCAGCTGGTTGAGAAAATTGAACACTATTAGAAGACACTTGTGCCACCTGCCACTGAAACAGGAAGGAGCTGGCCAAGTTACATAATTGGGCTCTTGTTTGTCTTCTGTTATTCCATACAATTTCATTACGGTTGCGCCATAAGCACTAAAGAATCATACATCCCATTGACAAGACATCCATACTACTAGTTGACAGAAAATTATCAAACCAATCCACAAAATTGGAAAACATACCACTGGTAGTATCAATTGAAAGAAGATTCCAGCAGTCCTTGGCGAAAGAGCAATGAACAAAATTATGGAATATTGATTCAGATTCCATATTACAAACAGGGCAGCGTAATTCCACATCAAGACGGCGCAGACGCAAAAGATCTCTAGTTGGAATACAACTATTGCAGGCTCTCCAAACCAGGTTTTTCACTTTTGGAGGAATTTTTATAGACCAAAGCTTTTTCCAAATATCGAAGGACGAAAGTTGATTCAGATCCTCTATGCCTCTAGTCATAAACCTGTAAGCACTTTTCACCGAGAATTCACCTTTCTTATCATGCGCCCAGAAGAGATTGTCTTTCATTGGGGTACAGCTAAGAGGAGTTTGCAGAATTAAATTTCGATCTCTGGCATTAAACATATCTGTAACCATATCAACATCCCATGATTGTCTCCCAACCTCCATAAGATTGCTTACCATAGCTAGTTCAGTGCCTGACACTATTGGAGATTGAACACAAGGATGAATATCATCTGGTAACCATGGTTTAGTCCAGATATTGATGTTATGGCCATTGCCCACTCACCACCTGACCCCTTCCTTAATAAGAGATTGTGAAGCCATAATACTATACCAAATGAAGCTTGGATTATGCTTCATTGTTGCTTTTGTGAACTGAGAATTAGGATAGTAGTGAGCCTTATAAACTTGGGCTACCAGAGAGTCAGGAAACATCAGAAGTCTCCACCCATTCTTACCCAACATGGCTAAATTGAATTCGTGGAGCTTTCGAAAACCCAAACCACTATGGTCTTTTCTGATACAAAGTTTTTCCCAGCGCATCCAATTGATCCCTTTAGAGTTACCTGTGCCACTACCCCACCAAAAGGAGTTTAGCATTCTCTCTAATTCAGCACATAATTCAAGAGGGAGAAGAAATACACTCATGGTGAAAGTGGGGAGGGCTTGGGTTACTGTTTTAACAAGAATTTCCTTCCCTGCACGAGATAGATATTTTCGATTCCAACCTTGAAGACGAGACCACATTTTTTCCTTGATGAAAGAGAATATCTGCTTCTTGTTTCTCCCAACCATAGATGGCAAACCCAAATACCTTCCATGATTTTCCGTCATTCTCACATTTAAAAGGCTACAAATATTGCTCCTTGTTGCTGCATTGGTGTTTCTACTAAATAAGATGGAAGATTTTTGAAAATTTACCTGCTGACCGGAGGCTTGCTCATAAAGGAGAAGACAATCCTTTATGTGGTTACTCTCATTGATATTTGCTTTGAAGAACAAGAAACTATCATCGGTGAAGAACAAATGAGAGATAATGGGAGCCCCTCTAGCAACGCGACAACCGTGAATAAGACCTCTCGATTCATAATGCTTCAACAGAGCTGTGAGACCTTCGACGCATAAGATGAACAGGTAGGGAGAGAACGGGCAGCCTTGGCGAAGGCCACGCTGAGGGATTATAGGACCTAATTCGTTGCCATTGTGAATAATAGAATATGTGACTGTAGAAATGCACATCATAACCCATCCAACCCACTTATCTGGGAATCCCATTTTCTGCATAATCTGCTTTAAGAAGTTCCATTCGAGCCTATCATAGGCTTTGCTCATATCTACTTTCAATGCTGAATAACCATCTTTCCCTTGCGTGCGACGATTGAGATAAT
The DNA here is from genome assembly GCA_949750685.1 of Vernicia montana. Lineage (NCBI taxonomy): Eukaryota > Viridiplantae > Streptophyta > Magnoliopsida > Malpighiales > Euphorbiaceae > Vernicia > Vernicia montana. Next base: position 257 of record CATKHJ010778065.1, on the reverse strand, counting down.
GAACAACCTCATATGCGATCATTATATTATCTGTGATCAAGCAACCAGGAACAAAAGCACTTTGATAATCAGAAATAATATCAGACAAAATTAACTTCAACCGATTTGCAAGCATCTTAGACACAATCTTATAAATAACATTGCATAAGGAAATAGGTCTAAGATCAGTGATAAACTCAGGATACTTCTTCTTTGGAATCAAAACAATGGAAGTGTTATTAAGGCCTTCTGGAAAAGATGAAGTCTTCAAAATATCA
>CATKHJ010777994.1:0-11667 GCA_949750685.1 Vernicia montana | reverse complement strand
AAAGGGAATAAAGCAATAAAAAGAAACTAAGATAAAAAAGAAGACAAAAGCAAACAAAGCAACAAAGAAGCAAAACAAAACTTCAAAACAAATAAAATAAATAAATGAAAAGGGAAGAAAATAAATACCTTTCGAGGCTTGGGGACGTATGGACGGAGCGGGCGACCGGATCGTAATTCCACCTTGACTTGACTCGGTGGAACCAAAGCCTCCTAACGGCTACTAGGACAGCTCTTAGGACTCCCTCGAACTAGCTTGAGAGAACCCATAAACAACCACCCAAAAGAAAAACTTTGAACTAAAAAACAGCTCTTTTGAACCAAGCCTTTTGAAAATGCTAGTTTTTAACCAATTAGGTTTGATTTTAGCTAGTCAAGTGTATTAAATTCTGTTAAAATGAGTGGAAATGAAGGGTTTATATAGGTAGGAGGGGGGGGGGACATTTCTCACATTTTCCAATGTGGAAAAACTGAACAAAACACCAAAAACCACACACAACCATTCTGGAACCGCACACGGATCAATCTGGACTGCACAGGGCAGGCTATGACTGCACAGGGAGATAGGAACCGCACAACCCTATTTTGGGACCGCACATGCCCTGTGCGGAACCGCACAAGTCTTGTGCGGTTTCTGGGGGACCCTGTGCAGTCACCCATGTCAGACGGGCCGATTCTTCCAATTTTCCAACCCTTTCTTGCCCGTTTCAGCTTCCGAGACTTATTTACATGTCCGAGGGTTCAGATGGTGCAAAATTCAGGGTTCACAACAGGCATACCAATCTTTAAGATATCAATTCCAAAATATTTTAAATAATATTTTTCCTTTTCATATTTCATTTATCTTTTTTTTTATTGCTTTACATGTCTTTTATGAATTTCTTTTATTACATTAATTGAGGAATATGTGCTTTCCCTAATACTTATAAGGGCTAGAGGAAATATTATCTTATCTTATTTTGCTTTTTGCTTATTTTTCTATAACTATCATTCGTATAATTTTTGCACTATTTATATCTGCATCATTCATCATTTTTACTCCTGTTCATGCATAAAAATCATCTTTTATACATAAAGGTTATTTTGCACTTTCAGCCAAACTAAAGAAATTTACTGTTATTAACAAAACTTGGTCCCTGAGCCCTCTTTGGTCACTCACGGGCTAGTGTTTTTCCATTGGACAAATTAAATAATTTGGAGTCAATTTTATTTAGGTTTTCCTTTAATTTTTCCCAATAAAAATAAATGAAATTATAATGGCGACTCCCTTTACAATGCCAAAATATAAAACACAATTTTTCGAACTCATAGCGGGTTCCAATCGTGGAGTTTCTCCCGAAGAGAATTTCGATTCCCTTAGCGGATTGCATTGGTGCTTGGGCGAGGCCTCACAGTTGGCGACTCCACTGGGGACAATTAAATCTTTTTTAAATAAAAGATAAAAGTGGATTACTTTTGGTAAAAAATAAAGTTTGGCTTTAGTTTCAAAATAACTTTTCATACATCACTACAAGATGGACTCCTTGTCCAAAACCCTAGTTTCCTAGGAAAACAATGAATAGAAAGTAACATCGAGTGAGCAACCTTCCTTAGGTCTGCTTGCCGATGTGAAAATCATTCATCCCGCGATGTATCCTTTAATCCTTTTAAAGATGTAACGAGCATGCACGTACTGCTGGACCCATGCGAGGCTCCTTGTCTCACATGTGGTTAGGTATATCACATCTCTAGTGTGATGGGTACCCTATTTAAGCCACCTTTCATGTAATGAACCTAGAACCTAACCTTAGGTTGTATGTTCCATAAAGCAAAACTCTTACACATTTGCATCTTCATTATGCATCCATATTGTACAACATGCATTCATTTTAAGTGGAGCCTTGAACCAAAAAAGGGTCAAACACTCTCACCTTAAACCCAATACCTTTGGCACAATATGCAACCTTAAAGCCCAAAGCCTTTGCCCATCCTACCTTAGGAAATCTCAAAGCTCAATACCTTGGGCACAACATGCAATCCTAAGCTCAAGACCTTAGCAAATCCCTAAAACCCAATACCGTTGACCCATCATACTCAAAGCCCAAGAACAGTTGGCCCACAACACCATAATGGATCCTTTTCCCCAGAGTCTGTATACTCTTACTCTCATCATCTTTCCATATCCTCACCTGCCACTCACTGGGTTTCTTTTGATTTTGCTTAAAGGTACCAATGGCTAACCCAACTGACATGGCTGCCCTAACCACACTAATGACCAGTCTCCTTAAGAAACAAGAGGAGAATTTTCAAGCAATTTTGAATGCTCAACAAACTCAATTCGAAGAACAAAGGCAATCCATCATCAAAGAAGTGCGGGCTACGGTTAATCAAGCTAGCCTCAACCCGGTTAAACCAAACCACATAAATCTGAAGCATGCCAATCCTATTTCGGCACAAACCCATAATAACACTACTTCATCATCCAAAACAACCATTGACCTTACAGACAAGGGAAAGGCTGTTACTAGTACCCCCTCAAACTAGTGAGGTTCCAAACATCATTACCCAACCTGCTACTTCATCTCCTGCGAGTCCTTTTCAAAAGAAGGAAGCTTTCTCTCACCCTGACTTGAGAACATTCATGGAGAAATTTGAAACAATGGAGAAAGTCATCAACTCCTTAAAACACAGCAATAACCTGATTGATGTGGACAGTTTAGCCTTGTTCCCTGATGCCAAGCTTCAACCTAAATTCAAAATCTCATGAACTTGAGAAATTTGATGGAACTACTTGCCCCAAGACCCATCTGATGATATATGTGGGGGCAATGCAACTTTTGGGACTTAACAATGAACTCCTTGTACAAATGTTCCAACAATCATTAACCGGTGCTACCATGAGATGGTTCCTTTCGCTAGACAAAAGCCAGAAAAAGACCTAGGATGATATCAGTCAAGCCTTTATCAAGCAATATCATTACAATAGTGAAGTGGATGTCACTAGGCATGACTTGGAAACCACCAAACAACTTCCGAATGAGTCCTTCTCTACGTTCCTTACAAGGTGGAGGGCTAAAGCTGCTCAAATGGTAAACAGACCAACTAAACAAGAACAGGTGGACATCTTTGTCAAAAACCTACTCCTAGCTTACCAAGCCCATCTGTTAATCCAATACCTACCTACCTTCAAAGCTTTGGTGGCAACTACATCAAGGGTTGAAGATTACATCCGAAGCAGATCATTTCAACCTGAATTCTCCACCACTGATCTGAATAGTGATAAAGAATATGAACCCCATGACCTTTGAGGCTAAGACCGACATGCCTCGATCCCACATTCCTTTCAAAACTGAATCCATCACTATGATCCATGCATTTTCACCAATATGGAAAACAGATCCCACCTCACCTCACCTCACCTCACCTCTGCCAAAGTAGCATGTTATGGAAGAGTTCAAGCTCAGCTAATCTGACTTGTCTGAGAGTGAGTCCAAGTCCAAATCCAAAATCAAGTTTGAGTCCATATTCAAAGTCCATGTTCAAAATCCAAATTCAAGTCTGAGTCTGTCATTTATGTATTCTTCTATCTTTGTACTATATTCTCTTTTTGCAATAAAATATTTATATGCATTTCTCTATTCTCATCCTTCTTATTAACAGTTACATCTTTAAAAAAAAAATCAAATCAAATCAATGAATTCTAGCAAACATTTGCATTTCACTATGAAATCCACCATGATTTGAAGTATTCTTGTGCTCGCATCAGCAGCCGCTTCAATAGCTCTCCACCAAAGGATGATCAAAATAATAAAAGAACACTAAGTGGTGATCTTTTCAATTGGAGCAATCAAAGCTAAAGACAATCCAATAAAGTTATCCATTGCACTTTTGGGTAATCAAACATAACACCTCAAAAAGAGGCAATTTCAAAATGGACCTGATGTCCTCACAAAGTTTCTCTAAACCAAGAACTCAATGGAATGGTCTAGACAAAGGTCAAAGCCCCAAGACGAAGGACAACAGTAACCCAAATTATGGTGGAATAATCTTTAAATGCCAAAATTCATTGATTAGCTCGCTAAGTTGAAAACCCAAAAGGGCGACTTAGGCAAAAATTAGAGCAAGCTCGTCGAGTTAAAAACCTGAAAGAGCGGCTCGGGCAAAGTTAGAGCTAAAAAGAAGAGAAAAATCATCCTGATCCAATCATTTTGTTCTTTATGCCCTTATCCCACATTAAAGGCATATCTTCTTAAATCATCATCGTTTGGCTAATCCCTCATTAAAGGCACACCTTCTGAATTATCTTTTGTCAATCTATCACAAATTTGTCCTCCATATCATCTTTTATCAAATCTATCATGTTGCTCTTATCATTCAGTAGGAGCATATCCTTCATGTCATCTATCACGTTTCCCTTATCATTCAGTAAGGGAATATCCTTCATGTCATCTACCACGTTGCCCTTATCATTCAGTATGAGCATATTCTTCCTGTCATCCATCACGTTTCTTGGCTTAAGCAGCTAAGTAGCCCATATCATTCATTAAGGGTATATTTTTCAAGTCGTCTTTCAAGTCTTTTAGCTCAAAAAGCTAAACAGCTCCTACCATCCATCAAAAAGCACGTCTTTCGAGTAGTCATCTAAATCAATCCAATGTCTTCCCAAGAGTCCTATCACTCTAAGAGTCTATTCAATCTCATACAATAAGATAAGTCGTGCTTATCTTCTCCATAAATCATGCTACAAAAGCAAAATCATACAACCTCCCCAACATTTTTCAAAAGGTCCAACTTACCATCTTTTCAAATCCAAGTCTCCTTAGTAAAATCTCATCTTCCAAGGGCCAAGCCCACCAAAATCCCAAGTCTCTCAGGACTTATGATCTTTGAAGCCCAGTCTCCTTGGAAAACCAAGGTCGAGCTATGACTCTTAGTCCTATCCTCCTTAAGTTGGTTAAAAAGGGGCTCGAGCCAATCAAGGCCTACCATCTTTTCAAACCCCAATCTCCTTGGTAAAATCTCATATTCCAAGGGCCAAGCCCATCAAAATCCCAAGTCTCTTAGGACTCATGATCCTTGAAGCCTAGTCTCCTTGGCAAAACCAAAGTCGAGTTATGGATCCCAAGTCCTATCTTCCTCAAGCTGATTAAAAAGGGCCCAAACTAGTCAAAGTCCATCCAAAGCAAATCATATCATCCCTAAAGTCCAACTCCTTTGGACAAACAAATTCAAGTGGCAAGTCAACTGGTCAAAACACCTTTAAAAGTCATGTACAGAAGTAGACTCTTAACAGATAAGTCATATATAGACAACCCCCAATCTCCACCTTTGAAAATGTCACATCTGACTGAGCCTTCCAAACATGATCTCCACCAAAGGCAAAACTCGACCTAGCCTTCCAAGATAACTTTCCAGGCCAAACTTGACTGAGCCTTCCAAGCATGATCTCTACCAAAGCTAAAACCTGACCTAGCCTTCCAAGCATGACTTTCTAGGTAAAACCCAACTAAGCCTTCCAAGTATGATCTCTTCCAAAGGCTAAAACCTGACTTTGCCTTGACTTTCTCCTAAGGCATAACAATTGAGCCACTATCCTTCATCATTCTAAAATGGGGTTACCCTCCTCTACAAAGATCAGCACTTTTATACCAAATTGATTGTTCAAAGGTTCAAGTTATCAAATTCATAATCTTTGCATAATTAGATGCATTTCACACTAAACAGGTCACTAATCAGAGCTCTTGAAGCAAGATGGATCATCAATCCAAACTTCTGGAATATCATCAATCCTGAATAAGGGCATCAATCTAATAAAAATTTGATCAAACTAAGTCAAAGGGTCATCCATCTGATCTAATGAATCTCCCAAAGAAACTAGGGACATCCCTTCTTATCCCAATCAGGAAAATCACTTTTTCAACCTCTAGCAGAGAGGACCTTCATCATCACCTGATCCTACCAAAAAGGACCAACACCTCTTCCTATCAGAAAGAAAAATCATCCTATCAAAAAGGACAATCCCATCCTCCTACCAAAAACGACACCTCTTCCTACCAGAAAGGAACATCATCCTATCATAAAGGACAATTACCTCTTCCTACCAAAAAGGACCAACATCTCTTCCTACTCGAAAGGAATATCATCCTATCAGAGAGGATAATCACCTCCTGATACTAAAAAGAACACCCTCTTCCTACCAAAAAGGGCCAATCTATCAAATCATCCCATCAGGCAAGACTATTTTCAGATATTCAAAATTGTCTACCAGACAAATCAATTCTAATGAAACCCAGACCAAGACCGGGACCATCTTCATTACTTCCCAAAGATATTGAGGGGCATTTCCTTTACCCAAACCAATCAATCTCAACTTCAAAATCAGACCATCCTAGGATAGCCTTATGATCAATACCTTAAAACTGAATAAGGGTTTCTCTTTCAAGATTTTTCCAAATATGTCTAAACACTAACCTAGACATCACTTTAGTTTCTTTTTCTCCATCCCTTTTCCCCAGGTTCATTGTCATCATAATCGCCTTTTGAAAACGATAATTCTAATGAGGGGGCAGTGTTGTGAACCCTTAAAATTGTACCTCCAAACGATCGATTTTCAATTATAACCACATAGAATCAAACCGTGCCCAAATTGGATCAGAAACGGACCGAAATGAATCAAAACAATGCAAAAATTGGGTCAAATCGAGCAAAAAATCGAACCAAGCTGAGCCAAGCCAAAGACCGCCTGGGTGGCACACAAAGCATGCCGTAAGGGGCGCGGCGCCCCGGCTTGCCGCCGATGGTGCCTCCCACCTCCTCACCATATTTCCTCTATAAATAGCCCTTCACTCCTTCACAATTGGGGAGGTTGGAGGTTTTGGGGAGGAAAGAGAGAAAAAGAATACCAAAAAAAGCTGTCGATTTCTCTGTTTAAGATCTAATTTTTGAGTTTCTAATCTGAAGTGGAGTTCAGATCCAGAATTAAGCTTACCCCATTCGTAAAAAAGCCAAGAAAAGCAAAGGTTAAATTCCTTTCTCTTACATTTTAAAATTCTAAATTCAAATCTAGAATTCATCCTACTGCATCTTTCTTTAGGTCTAAAACTGAAAAGATCTAAAATTTATTAATTTACAATCTGAATTAAATTAATAAACCAAATCAACTTTTGTCAAAACCCCTCCTTCGCAAGAAGGATGAACTGAGTGGGGTTTGATTCACATTCAAAGGGATACGCAAGCATGCCAATCTTTAAGGCATCAACTCCAAGATATTTTAAATAATATTTTTCCTTTTCATATTTCATTTATCTTTCTTTTATTGTTTTATATGTTTTTTATGAATTTCCTTTATTACATTAATTGAGAGATATGTGCTTTTCCTAGTACCCATAAGGGCTAGAGGAAAGATTATATTATCTTATTTTGCTTTTTGCTTACTTCTCTATAACTATCATTCGTATAATTTTTGTACTATTTATAACTGCTTCATTCATTATTTTTACTCCTATTCATGCATGAAAATCATCTTTTATACATAAAGGTTATTTTGCACTTTCAGCCAAACTAAAGAAATTTACTGTTATTATAAAAACCTAATCCCCGAGCCCTCTTTGGTCACTCACGGGCTAGTGTTTTTCCATTGGACAAGTTAAATAATTTGGAGTCAATTTCATTTGGGTTTTCCTTTAATTTTTCCTAATAAAAATAAATAAAATTAAAGTGGCGATTCCCTCTACAATGCCAAAATACAAAACACAATTTTCTGAACTCATAGCGGGTTCCAATCGTGGAGTTTTTCCCGAAAAGCATTTCGATTCCCTTAGCGGATCAGATCAGTGCTCGGGCGAGGCCTCACAATACCTTATTCTTCAAAACGGTCTAATAAACAGGAGAGTTTATGTAAGTCCCAAAGAGAGAAAGGGCAGCCATAACCTCCAACCTTTTTTAAGTACTACTGGTGACGAGCTTGAAGAAGAGCTGAAGTAATTCGCGGAAGCTTAGTGGACCCAGTCTATAAGGTATATATTTTATGAATGTTTTATATTTGTGTTTAAACATTTATGTCTTCCAGCCGAACAACTAATCAAAATTGGCTTAAAGGTTTAGCTTTAACCCAAGCTAGAAGAGAAGAGTTAAGTGCTAGCCTTAGACTACATGATCCTATATTTGTTTTATACAAACAAAGAATTGAACATTTAAAAACTTGTTTAGTCAGGATCGAAAGACTTAATAACTCGTCTAAAGAAAATATTGAACTTAAGAATTACTTTGATCAAGAAATTGAGTTTAATAACTTTCATCTTTTAGAACGGATTGGTGCTTTAGCACATCTAGTAGATGAGCAATAATTCTTTTAATTGTTCATTCCCTGATTGTCATCACCTAGATCACGGTATAGGCAATGATCCAATAATAGGATTATTAAATTCTGTTATAGATCGTTTATACTTTTTGAATAATTCTCTAGAAAAAATTTCTAAGAATTTAGAAGAGCTAACTCTTAAACATAATGAATTTGAGGAATTTTTTCTCAAGAACAAAGGCCCTCTGAAATTTATTGCTAGCTCTTGCTACCACAACGAGTACAACAAGCTAAAAGAAATTAAAAATACCATAACATACTTTAAAGATCCTTAGGAGTAGCTCCTTGTATTCCACATCTAGTATAAAGAGAGAGCATACTCACAAAAAATGGTATCAGAGCCTAAGAGTGAGTGAATTTTGAATTTTGAATTTCTTAAAAAAATAATAAAAGAATTACGATACAAAACAGAAATACGAAAAATATTTGGTCAAAAAATACATCAATAGAAACAAGATTCAAAGTTTGATAACCTGATTATAACAAATTAAATTTTAGTGACCACATTAAAACTTAATATAGGTTTTGTGACTTTCAGTATCAATTACCCAAATTTTAAGTCAATATAAGCTTATAATTCTGGGCAAAAAAAAAATTTATAAGCTTATAATTAAGTAAGTCAAAATAAATTTTATATTGATATTTCTAAACTTTCAAACCGTTGATCAATGTAAACTTATAAGTAAATCAATATAATTTTCATATTATTTTTTTTAAACTTTCAAACCGTTGATCTTTAATTCTTTATTTAATATGTCCTATATAATAGCTTACGCAAGTCAGTATGACAATCTCACTAAATGAAAATCTAACTGTAAACCTAAACTCATGATTTGACATTTAAAATACATGTCAAAATTATATAATTACATAATTTATTATAACTAATTAAATAATATAATTTGATAACCATACAAATAATTAATTAAGATAAACAAATTAATAAACTAAATGTTAGATATATAAAGGAATGTTAGATATTATAAAAATTAATCATTTTATAATTTAATAAAGAATACAATAGAATATGAACTAAAAGTAATTAAATTTTTATGAATAATTTTAAATTTATATAGAGTAAAAATTTTTAATACTGTATTAATATAATAAGTTTGTTACTTTTATATTTATTGCTAATTCATAATTCATAATAACTCTTAATATATATATATATATATATATATATATATATATATATATATATATATATATATGATGAAAAAAATAAAGAAAAAAATTAGTATCCAACACTTGTCAAAATTTAATTTTTATAAGTTTTTAACCATGAAACTTATTTTAGTTTAGTTGTTAATTTATTTTCTTAAATAATTTATTAACAATTGTGCAAGTTTTTTTTTTTTTTTTTAGCATTGGGATGAGGAATTTAACAATTATGTAAGTTAACAGCACAAAGTTAATTCTAATCCAATTCTTTAACTAATAGGCTAATAGCCAAACAAACAAAAAACGCTAACTTAAAAAACAAACAAACAAACAAACAAAACCCCAAAGTCCCCTTTCTGAGCCACTCTCGGTCTCTCATTCAGTCGTCTTCTCTCTTTGATCATCGATTTGCTAGATCTTCTCCACCGAATACTGAAGACATTAATGAATTGATTCAAGTCACAAATTTCTTGTTCTTTATACATGCAAGTTCAGTGTAGCAAATAGTAGTTTGAACATTAGGCACAGCATGATTATCTATTTGATATGCTTCTGTTTAGTTAAATTATCTATGTGATGCTTTTGAAGACTCTCGCAAAGAAAGAAATAATTTCATTATCTAGTAAACTATGCATCAACAATTTTTCATGAATTTTTGGTCAGTGGCTCTCTTTGGATCTATCACAACATATATTAAAGTTGAATTGGCCTATGGATGTGAATTTGCATATCAGTAAGGCACTAGATAAAACTTTTAAGCATTAGGTAATCTAAGTATGTAGCCATACATTGAGCTACGTTGTGCCTAAGTTGAAAATGTTTTTATGTAATGTGTTATGTTTTTTATTTTCTTTTTCTTAATGTGTTGTAGTCTATTTTATTTTTCTGTTTTTTTTTTTTTTATCAATCTTTAATGAATCATTAACTATTACAGGGAAATAATTTGAAAATATAATGTGTTAGTTAACGTAATTGAGCTCGAGTTCGAATAAAGCTGGTCTATGAGAACTTATTGCTCCTTTAACGAGCTCTAGCTTGGCTCCTTTACATTTTAAACAAGCTTGTCTCGAGCTGAGCTCGAACATATCAATTTTCAAACGAGTTGAGCTCGACTCATTTACATCCCAATTAATATTATGAAAATTGAAAAATTATTTTAATTAGTTTTCCAAAGTATAACTATAAATTATTCTAAAAAAATATATCTATTTATTAAAAAATTGAAAATTTTATCTTTAATTTTCTATTTGAAAATTTTGTATAACTAAATAATAAATTCTATTTTTCAATTTTTAATCCATAAATGAAAATTCATTAAATCTAGCCAACTTCTATTATTTTTCATTTTTCAAAATAATATTTTCTATTGCAAAGCTTTCTTGAGAAGCCATTCTAAATCCACCATCCAATTATTTTTAGTTAATCTCAACCATCCATTTAAATTAAAACTATTTTAACTACATCAAATCTCTTCATTTTCATCACGCACAAAAAAGAAAAGCTCTCCTTATTTCTTTCTCTAGAAATTTCGGCACACCCACATCCTCCACCATGAATCCATGAAATTTCAAGGTAAATTTTAAATCTTGTTTTCAAATTTCATTCTAAGCATGAATAAATAGATTATTGTATTAAAGTTTCAAAATTTCTTTTTCTCCCTTTCTCATTGTGGTTCGATCACTACTTGAAAAATTGAGAAAAATTATTTATTTTTATTCCTTGATGTTTATGAGTGTATCATGAAACTAATTAAAATATTTGATAATCTGATTGAACATAGAATGTATGATAGAATTTGATTTGATCTTGCACTTGAAATTGGGAAATTAGGTTTTGGATTTGGGCAGAATTTGAGATACCCATTCTGTATTTATAGAGACTGAATTTAGAGAAATTTTAAACATAAAAGTTGTATTATTATGTCTCAACTATAGTCCTATAAAATAGTTTGATGAAATTCTTTAAGGATAATGAAATATCCTTCCAACAAAGAAACTGACAGAGAAATTAGGATCAATAAGCAATTCGAAATGGATTGAATTAATTGAGGACTTTATAAAAAGAATTTGGAAGTGACCCAAATATTAAAGCTGTATATATATATATATATATATATATATATATATATATATATATATATATATATATATATATATATATATATAT